>JAJOOS010005386.1:0-21507 GCA_029582725.1 Solanum chiquidenum | reverse complement strand
TGAAAGAGTTTACATGCTAGACAAATTTAGGTGGTGATAATATCTTCTTCTATTTGGACATATTATTATAAATTTTCTCAAAAAATAAATGTTTCTTAGCCCCACTTCACATTGAAGAACAAAAGCTAGACAAAAAAAACCATTTTCCAATCCTTGTCCAAACGACCAAAAAGAATAAATAAATGCAAATAAATTGTCCTTGCATGTTTTGGAGTAAACCACACCCTAGAACCTTGCACTAAACTAATATTTATTTTTTGTATTAATAGTAAACTTTACCCTTTTATTTTGTCTATTGCAACTTGTACTTGGATCAAATATTCAAATCTAAATCCTAAAGTTTGGATTCTTATTCAATTAGTCAACTATTAATTAATAAGATTTAATTAATTGGACCTTTACCAAAAAAGTCATTGAAATGAAGATACAGCTCAGTAATAAATTAATACAAAATTAGACCTCAGCATATCATATACTATACTAATAGAAAGTACAACTACTTGTCTGATTTCATCCAACTTTACAAGATTCTACTACTTATACATGCAATACAATGATAATTAATTGGTAAAAAAATTGCACACACATGGAAAGCCTAATTCGAAATTTAAATTTAATGGTTCGTAAGATTCTTAACTTTAATTATACTCATAATTTGTTAAAATTATGGGTTCATATATAATATTTCTTGATATTTGAGTAGGTTTTTACGTAGAATATCTATATTCTTTCGCCTATAAGGGGCACCATAGAGGGTTGAAAGCCCTATAGTGTTTTACGATTGTTTGGGAATGCAGTCCAAACCGAACATATGGCATTACAATGAAGGAAGTGGATGAAAATTAAGATTCAAATATTATTTGTGTCTATCTAAGGCTTGAACATTAGTATTGACTCGCTGAATAGTTAACGTGCATGTAAACTGATCCGAATATTATCGTTATGATTAGATAAAAAGAGAATTGAGTCACATGGGGAGACTACGCATGATGTGGACACAATGATAACAAAGGAAGTTGGACTTACTGGAGAATGTGGGAAAGTACAAATGTCAATAGAGTTGGTATAACAATTTTTACAGACTTACTTACAAGTGTGACTTTACTTCTTACCAATACTTTTAAGCCACTTGGAAAAATCACGTGATCAACACATGACCATTTATATTATAAAAAGAGGACCACATTCAATATTATTAAAAGTGGAGGAGATAATACTGACAAACAGAAAAGTTAAAGGTGGGAAAATATGGTTGAAGTGTTTTCCAGTGGAAACAAAAAATACTAGAGTGATTTTTTCTATTTGTTTTAGTTTTGATAGATAGAGTTATTTGATGTCAGTTGTTGGTGGGAGGTGACAAATATCCCGTAAAATTAATTAAAGTGCACGAAAATTGATCCGAAGACCACGATCATCAAAAGTCATTTTTTGGTGGACTTTATTTGCAGTTGAAACGTTGATGTGAAATGCACCTTTGAAAACATTCGATTATTTATTTTTAAAATAAAATAAAATTGATGTGAAGTTCCCAACAAAATGTACTGTGTTGATTTTATATGTACAAAATGTGGAACCAAACTTTGATGAAGCATATATATGCTTTCATCATGACTAATGGGTCAGAAATAAATTGTAACAACAAATAATAAAGTACGTTTAGTTTTTTTTTACTGACAATTACGAAGAAAACTAGAAAGTTTCATATTGTACACTACTTAATTAATATATGATTGATAAGGTACATTATGATATTATTACACCACGACTGATTAACATGCTGCATGAGGTAAAAAATATAGTATGGGACCTTTTACTTGACAAACTACGTGGTAAAAATTAGTGTATGTGCTTCGGGATGACTCGATTGATTTGGATGGTGGTTATTCATACGGATGATTCAAGATTGATTTCCCTCAATGTCTACTGAATTGAGCCTGTTGCATATAGTGCTTGCCTAGTGTGGTTTATAATTTCATGTACGTGTTGTTTGCAGGCTATTACACAGTGGAAGGTTTATCTAATGCGTACAAAGTGCTCACCCTAAGTAGTAGCAGAGGCAAAAAAATTATTAAGGGTGTCCAAGAATAGTGGTGTGCGATTGTCAAAATAAAATAAAAAAATACTTGTGCTATTTGAGGTTTGAACCTAAAATTCATTCATTCAAATGGACATCCACTACCACTGTGTCAAAGACATAATTTTTGTTAAAGGTGTCCAACTTAAAATATATATCCTTTAAATATAGAATTTGACATATATATACAACATAAATTTTTGACGAAGGGTGTCCAATTGGACACTCTGAAATGGATGTAACTACGTCACTGACCCTAAGGGCACATATTATGACAGAGGTTATAGCGGTTTTGAATTATCTTTGAGATTCTAAAGAGGAAAAAAAAAACTATTGTATTGAAATGTTGCAACAAAGAGACTAAATATTTTTACGTATGTGTCTTGTGGTAATACATAGATGATATGTGGTCAAATTTCTATATAACAATATTGTTTGCTCTATTTTTTAATTATTGTAACAAAATATTGTTAAAAAAAACATATAACTAGTATAACATTATACATAAAAGAACGTTTTCCATATAAAATATGGCTGTTTAACAAATTATTTGATTTGTACCATTAGTTATTTGAATGATCTACTTTTTCCATACATCAAAAATCATAGTGGTATATATATAAACTTAAATAATTCAACCTCCATACATGGATTGTTTTGGTCATTTTCTTCAAAATAACATGGTATAAGAGTAATTATAGATTTTGGAATCGAATTCACCATTACCTATTTTAAAAAAGATAAAATCATATGCTTGACCTATTAAAATACTTGCTTGTAAGTGGTTGAAATTGTTGCATGATATATGATTGGCTTCAAAAAGGGTGTATATAGTTGTAGTCACAAAAAATAATTACCATGGTTAGAAAAAATAGTCTTGTGTTTGAGCTTTGAGAATAGAAAATATTATTAAATAATACTTACGCAACACAAATTTAAGCTAATCACGATTAGAAAAAAATTATGAAAAAATAAAATGATAAAAGCTAAGTCAAAAATTCAACAGAAATTCAAATGCCTAACCATTTAACCAGAAAATCATTTGGTGTGTGGATTAATCCTTGAATAGGCAATGATTGGTCATTTTTATGATCGTATATATAAGTTGGTATAGTCGTACCATTTGACAGGTAATAATTCATTTCATTATTAAGTTTGAGCTAAACAAATTATATACGTCTGTCATCACTTGCATGTCATAAAAGTATTTTTATCTATAATTTTTTATAGTAACAAAATCTAACTACCAACTCAAAAGAATTCCTGGTATGAAGAGTCAGAATCAAAATTACTGAATTCGAATGAAACATAAGATAATTTCATATTCTATATCTATCTCCGAACATCGATTACTGCTTATCTATATCACTACAAAAAATATATATATTATTTAAGGGAAAAGAATCAAATATGTCATCGAACTTTCAGAAAAGGCTCATTTATGCCATCCGTTAAAAGTTTGGCTCATCTATGCCATTACCGTTTAAGAAAAGGCTCATTCATGCCATTATTTTTTAACGGTGGTTTTGCAAAACCATTTTTTACATGTGGCCAATTATAATTCGGCCACGTCATTTTTTTTATAATAAAAAATTAAATTTAAAATGTTTGTTCAGAAATTTGATTTTTTATTTTAAAAAAATAATGACGTGGCCGAATTATAATTGGCCACGTGTAAAAAATGGTTTTGCAAAATCATAGTTAAAATATTTGTTCAGAATTTAATTTTTTATTATAAATAATGACGTGGCCGAATTATAATTGGCCACGTGTAAAAAATGGTTTTGCAAAATCACCGTTAAAAAATAATGGCAGGAATGAGCCTTTTCTTAAACGGTAATGGCATAGATGAGCCAAACTTTTAACGAATGACATAAATGAGCCTTTTCTAAAAGTTCGATGACATTTTTGTGCCTTTTCCCTTTATTTAATAAATCACAAAAAAAAAAAAAAACTTTCCCCCCTAAAAAGCATTTTGAAGTATAATGGACCTACATGACTATATTGGTCCAATGATTAAGCAAGTTGTTAGCTAGAACAGGTGAACTTTTCTTATTTGAAAATAGAATGCGCGCCAAAGTTTATTTTATTTTATTAATTTATGTAGTTTTCAATGAATTCACGAGAGTATTTATTTATGACGTTTTCATTTTAATGCATTTTTTCGTGACTTTATTAAATATCATTTGGTAACTTCTCTTTCAAGGTAAGAATTATTCCTTTTTTTAATAACATAAAAAAAAGAATAAAGAAAAAAGGCAAGTGGACATTACTTCTTTTCTTTTGTGTTCTTTTAAAGGAGGGAAATTAGGAGAATTTTAGAAATCACATTAGTATAGGTTTTAAATTTTTAATTATCTAATGCAGTGATAACTTTAATAACTACATATTTTGTCTGAGTTTGCCATACATTATACTATTCGTTCGACGCACCTCATGAATGTATCTCTTCCTCTCTCGCTCGTTCCTCTCCTTTTTCAATATCAATTTCGTCCAGTGTATTCAATATCAAATATCTTAATCAAGCGAGAGAGAAGGAGTGAGGGAGGATGGAGGCGAGTGAGGGCAAAGTTTGTGAAAGTGGCGTGAAGATATGTAAAAAATTTAAACTACTGTGTGGTTGAGTAGTTATACTAAGAATATTTGTTTAGTTATGTAATTTTTCCAAATTAAAAAGAAAGAAGTTAAGGTTGAGCTAAATTCAAGGGTTGTTATGAATCATAATAAACTATTATTATTTGTTTTTATACTTATTTTAAATAGACATATTTATAAGGAAGGATTTTCTGTTACTTTTTAATTGTCTTCCTTAATTTGGCTAACTACGGTAAAAAAAAAAACTTTTATTACAATTATTAATAACTTGATAACAAATATAGGATGATAATGATACATTAATAAAACATTATATGTACTTTTATTGACAATAATGTTATGTCTGGAGAAAGGGAAAAAAAGACCAGATTCTTGGCACGCAAAACACATATATAAGGGGAAAAAATGTGTCTTTAGATACTATTACAATTCAATCTATAGTTCTTTTCTTGATGTTGAAAAATTATTTTTTGAAATTATCATGGGAGTACTAATGTCGACAAAATTAACTCATATTTTTATAATTACCCATATTTTAATGAGTTGGAAAAATGTTCTCAAGTAGGTAAAATTTAGAATTCAATCCATATTTGACCCTGAGAATATGGGTAAATATGATTTTAAAAATTAAAAATTAAGGGAAACATCTCGAGGGGGGGTGTTGTTTTACGAAAGGTTTTTTTCAATCTTCTTCATTTTTGATCGTCTTAGGTTATCGACCTCTGACCCCTAGCCCCTCGATCTACCACCTCGTCATGCGAGCCACCCCCTAGGCCCACACCTTCTCCCTTAACCCAACATTCACTCCTCGCATCTAGTACCCCAACCTTCACCTTCTCCTGACCCCAGCCTGAACCCTTAGCTCTTTGCTCAGGTTAACCTCTCACCTAACCCTCATCAACGCTCAAGCCTTCGACCTGACTTCTGATTTCGACCTCAACCTTAACCTGAATTCGAAACTTGTCTTTTGATCTCAAATTGAAATCATAATTCAAGATCCAACTCTAAAATCAACACAAACCCTGAAAAGGGTCAAAATCTCGATCTGAGACTAGACTCACAATCCTAACTCAGGACTTGATCCTGACCTTGAGAATCAGGACCCGAATTTCACCCTGATCCAAAAATCAACTCTGAAACTGACCCAAGAATGGAATCATGACTTCAACCTCAACCCCAACTTGAAACTTAGACCCACTCACGACCTTAATCCAAGACCTAACCCTAGACCCAATCCTAATTTAAAACCCGAATCTCGGCCTCGAGGTCGGTTCCTAGGGTCGGGGTCAGATCATTTTTTGTTGAATTGTACTTTAACGTCGAATATAATGAATATATACAATAATGTGAAAAATATTCTTGCAAATCATTATAAGATTGTTGAAGTTCTCCCCGAATATTGAACTCTAAACTAGAGTACCATTTGCTCATAAAAATATGAGTTAATCGATATTTTAACTACATGTTTTGTCAACCAATTCACTTTTATCCATGTGAACTATAGGCGGGTTATATTGTTATCCATTTTATGTTAAATCGTTTTCAACTCATTCATATTTAATCCAATCTCCAATTTGTCACCCCTTCTTGGGATTGATATCATTATTACAAGTTACGATACACCTTGATCGCTTTCAATTGCTTTATTTTGATCAACAATTTAGTTTTAAAAGTTAAATACGTGATAAACCTTGATTATGACTCTAAAGTCTAAAGGACAAATGTAAATAAGAGTTATTAAACAAGTTACCCTTCCTCCCCAAAAATAAAATAAAATAAAAATTATGAACAAGTTAAATATAAAATTAGAGTTAAAAGTTGTTTTCACAAAATGTGAATTTGCTTAAAACGTAAATTACTTCAACAGCAATTTTTGAGAAGCGGGAACACCCTAAAATTGGAATACAATAAAATCGCACTATACTAATATAGGCAAGACTATAAAATATTATTATTTTATAGATGTTTATTTAATCGATAAATTAATATTTATTAATTTAAAAAGTGTGTTGAGATTCAATAAAGGTTAATTTTGATTATATCAAAATCACTGTATCTTACTTATTATGTATCATATTTATAGAATCCATATAAAAAAATCATTAAATATAAAGTACAATATATGTGTATGATTCATTGTAATTTTTTTTTGTTAAATAATTCATTGTAAAATAAGTTTAAGAATTCAATGATTTAGTGTAAAAATAAATGTATTATACATAATGTTCCTTGTTGCTTAATAATCAAATATTATTCATTGTATCTATACTAAAATTTTTCAATGTATGATGGTGAGAAAATAAACTATACGAACAAAATAGGAAATTTCTTGAAAGCATACCAAAAATGACTTCTCATTTAAAAGGTGTCATAAAATCAACAATAACAGATCAAATATGTAAAACATTATGTGAGTACAAAAGAGATCATTTTCATTATACATAATGATCATTGTTTCTTAATAATCAAATATTATCCATTGTATTTTTACTAAAAACATTCAATGTATGATGATGAGAAAAACCATATAAGCAACATAAGAAATTTCTTGAAACCATGTCCAAAAAGGCGTCGCATTTATAACATGTCACAAAATCAACAATAGCAGACCAAATATGTAAAGCATTATATGAGTACAAAAAAGATCATTTCACATGCACTCAAAATAATTTGCAGTCATGACAACACCGAATTTTTTAAATACAATAAGAAAAATTAGAGATGAGTTTCAACTATATTTAAATTTTACCAAAAAAACAAAATACAATAGAAATATATTCAGTAAACTTTCACAATAAAATTTAAAAAGAATAAATACTTTTACAGTTATTTATTTTATTTCTAATAAACCTTACTAGACATTTTGTATATTATAATTAAGTGGAATATTTAGGACTTTGCATTGTTGAGACAAGACTTAGGCGAATTATGGCATTGTAATAAGTGCAATAAAGACTCATAAAAAACTTGGGAATTATGTATTTAATCAACTAATTAAAGCAATATTAAAAATTACATTTAGCCGCCCTCTCACTATAATTATTGGTATAAATAATAATAAAACTAACAGCAAAAATAGCCCACAAAAACGCATAACTGAAATTTAAAACTCTATCCCTTCATATAATTTTTAGGCACCAAAATAGAAACTGATTTTATTTATATATATTTCTAACAATCTTTGACTCATTCCTGCATGTTTTATGATATTAAAGCAAAGTAAAATCACATGCTACTTTGTTTTAATCACAATTATTAATAATTTAAAATATTTTTAAGAAATTATTATCAACGAAAATATTTTTTAAATGTCCAACAAGTTATTATTATTATTATTACACTTCAATCTCTAATATGTTAAACTTGAACATATGAATCCCCAATTTATCACATACTTCATTTAAACTACCCCTCGAGGACAACATAGATGTTCCATAAGAAAATAACTGACATTAAAAAATATACAATAGGATTCTCACTTGATTCTTGTTTTTCCTATCCCAAACAACAATAACGACAAATAATGATTATTATGCTTCAATTTCTAATTAATATTAAAATTGACCGTATAAATTCTCATTTATCATATATTCTAAATTCCAACTAAACTACACCACGAAAACAACACTAATATTTAATAAGCGAATAACTGGCATTAAAATACACACAATAAGATTCTTGCTTTTCCTACCCCAATCAACAACAACAAATAATAATTATAATTACGCTTCAATCTCTAATTATATATTAATACTGACTAAATGAATTCTTATTTATCGTATACTCCAAATTCCAATTAAACTACCCCTCGAGAACCACACTAATGTTTCATAAGCAAATAATTGACATTGAAAGATATTCTTGTGGAATTTATATTTTTCCTACTCCAGACAACAACAACAAAAATAATAATAATTACGCTTCAATCATTAATTAAATATATTAAAATTGACCATATGAATTCTAATTTATCGTATACTCCAAATTCCAACTATACCCCTCGCGAACCACACTAATGTTTCATAAGCAAATAGCTGACACTAAAAGATATTCTCGTGGGATTTATGTTTTTCCCACTCCAGACAATAACAACAACAATAACAATAACAATAATAATCACGCTTCAATCCTTAATTATATTAAAGTTAACTATGAATTCTAATTTTTCGTATACTTCAAATTCCAACTATACCCCTCGAGAACCACACTAATGTTATTCTCGTGGGATTCATGCTATTCCTACTCCAGACAACAACAACAAAAATAATAATTACCACGTTTCAATCCTTAATCATAAAACTAAAATTGACTATATGAATTCTAATTTGTTGTATACTCCAAATTCCAACTATACCCCTCGAGAACAATGCTAATGTATCATAAGCAAATAACTGGCATTAGAGAGTATACACTTATATTCTCACGTGATTTTTACTTTTCCTATTACATATCACGACAATAACAAATAAATAATAATAATTATGATTCAATCTCAAATATATCAAAATTAACTAAATAAATTATCACTAATCATATACTCTGATTAACCCCATCCTAGACTTAGGAGGACCACAAGAGGGGGAAAAAAAAGAAAGAGAAGTGGGAGAGTCATAAGTATTTTTACAAAGTAAAAAAAGTAAAGGGGGGAGATTTGGTCAATAAATTTCTATTTGTACGTTACCTTTTGGTCCTTTTTTTTTTTTTTCCCTCTTCCTCTTTTATATTTGTTGTTTTTTGTACTCTGTTTATTGTTTTCACCCAATTCGTCCAATTACATAGCTGTGGTGTGCATCTTCTCTGGTTGTGGGGTTTTTTCTTGGGGGGTGGTGGGGGCAGATGTCACCATTCTTTTATCAGCACGAGAAAATCCCACCTTTCTTTATCACCATTCTTCCCGCTCCTTATTGAATTTTGTCTGTTTCTTTATCTGAGAGGGAAACTGTGTGTTTTCGTGTGTATAGAGAGAGAAAGCGTAAGAGGGTCCAAAGAAAAGTCAGATAGATGTCTAAAAAAGAAGGGGAAGATGAGAAAGTGAGTTTAGAGAGTGAAAATGTAGAGGTAAAGAGTGAAGAGGTAGAAGTAGAAGGTAGAAAGAGTGAGGTGAATGTAAAAGCGGAAGAAGGGGGAGGAGGAGTTGTGGTGGTGATGGATACTCCAGAGAGGAACAAGAGCCAGATCGCAACACCCATTTCCAAATTCGAGGTATGTTTACTGATTTGATATCAGAAAGCGGTCAAAGTTTAAATCTTTTGGTAATTTTTTGAATTTTGTTTTGGGGGGAAAGGGGATTTTGGGCTAATTCATTTGAGGGTTTTGGCTGTTAGTTACTGATTTGGTTTATTCTTGATTTTTTTTTGGAATTTGTGGTGTAGTTGTGTTGTGGGTTTTGATGGTTGATGTCTGATTTGTTTTGTTTTGGGTTTTTTGAGAAATGGGGTTGTGTTAATCTTGCTAAATAGTTCGATTTCATGTTTTTGTTTTTGTCTTTCTTCTCCTTTTCTGTCAGTTGTTGAGAGACACTGCTTCTGGAAAGGTTTATTTTTGAGGTTAGATCAAAAAATTTAGGCACCAAAGCTTGCTGAAAATAACTTTTTTGGAAAATGGAAATGGGATTGAAGTAAATTGAATGAAATTTGGTTTCTGCTTCTGTTAATCCATTGGAAATTACACTTTTTGGAGAATTGGGTCTCTTTTTCCTCTTTATTTCTTTGTTTTAGATGTGTTTTCTGGTGTTGATTTTCAGTGTTATTGTAACATGATTGCCCTTATCCTTGAATTCTTAGATTTGCCATCTTCCTGGTGTGTAGAATGCTTCAAGTCTTGGTTATGTTGGGTCTTTTTTCATTTTCTAAGTTTGCATGCTTCACTAGTTTTTTTATTTGGATGCTTGCTGTATAGGTGTTAGTTCATGTGTAAAATATAACTTCTTTCTTATCTATTCTCTAATTTCTAACTATTTTTTCCTTTATCGCATGCTTAGCCGTTTTCCGCTTCTCTTGTTGGGATTCTTCATCTGTCCCTTATAGTGTCATAGTTCTCCTTGCTTTGTATTTGGAAACACTGTGATGTTTTACCTTGGTTGTTCTGTCTTGATTCTCTGTGGAATCAACCATTTGGCTGCTGTCTAATCCCCAATTGAATTTTGTCCACATTTTCATCTTGCTTGGATTGGGTTTTCATGATTTCTATTGAGCTATGGTGGATTCATTTCTTCAAGAAGGTTAAAAGTAAAATGAAATGTGCAGTCACCATGTTCATGTCTTTGCTGGAAATTGACTATTTTGCTTGGATTGCTCTTATATCTCATTAGGTGCTCTAATTAATTTCCAGGTATTGTTGGATTGCTTGCATGTGCCTCTAATTAACTAATGAAGCAAATAAGCTGCTTTATATATGATTTAAGAAAGAGCAAGAATGAACCAAGTTCATTTTCTTTTGTGCACATTACTTGGTCTGTATTAACTTGAGATCTTTTTTGTTCCTTTTGCATTAGGATCAGATAAAGTTTTTTTCTGAAAAGGCCTAGCTTGCTGCATGGTTGAAATTCTGAAATCCACATGTTCATGAAATTATCACTATCATTTAGTTTTCTCTCTTGCAATCTGAAGGTCTGCTTTTTCCCTCTATGCAGGAGTCCCCTTTTTCTAATTTCCTTAACAACCTTTCCCCCATCAAACCAGTTAAGGCCGCACATTTTCCCCAGACACTCAATACCCTTAGTTTTGGATCTATACCGTCTGTGTTCACCTCACCCCATGTCAGCTCCGCAAGGGAATCCAGATTTCTAAGAAGGTAACGAATGTTCATTCTCTCTCACTTGTTTTGTTGATTGTCTATCAGGCTTTTTTTTGTTAATTTTGTTGTTTTCTCCAGGCACCTGCTCTCAGATCCATCAAAACCAGAATTTGCTTCTGATAACAGTGTTAAAGTTGATAATGATGAAGCTATGTCAGATGCTGTTAATAGCTCAAATGAGCCCAAGGAAAGTTTTGGTTCTCAGAATTCTGTGGTTGAAGCATCCAATGAATGCTCAAAGCTTGCCGTTGAGCGAACTCTAAATTATGAGTGCAATGATAGTCCCAGTACTTTACCTACTGGGAGCTTTAGAGGTAAGAGTTTGTCAGAATTTGCAGGCAGTTCTGTGACATATGTCCCTTTGGTACAAGGCATGTCTGGAAAAGGTTTGCTTAGATGTGAAGTTAATACGGAGGGGAAAAATGAACTTGATCCAAATAAAGAAGCTCCAGGATGTGATTGGGAGAATTTGATTTGTGATGCTACGGATCTACTGATCTTTGACTCACCTGGTGACCCTGAGGCTTTCACTAAAGCAGCAGGTCCTAATTTGAGGCACTTTGGATTTGCCTCAAATGAAATGCAGAACATGCAAGCTTTTGGTCGGGCTAGTACCAGTGAATGTGGTGGAGATGGAAGTGAAACAGAGAAACCGTCTACTCAACCTGGGGACGAAACCCAAGTCAATGAATATGCTGAGAACCAAAACATGAAACCTGATTCTTCTCTAACAAATGACGGCATGGGTGTGGGTCAAAGTGAAAGAACTGATAATGAGGTGAGGAATTGCATTCTGCATACTAGTTTATTATGCCGGTGCTTTTATTGTTTTTATTATATGAGATGGCCACTACTTTATGTGGCTGATCAGCTGTCGGAGTTCCAAGCATTTTCTGCTTTTCTTTTTCTTTAATTATCTCTTTCTATGTTACAGCTCGTGTTCAACTTTCTTGACTACAAGTTTGCTTGGGAGAACCATTGTGTATTTTGTAAGCTTGGAACTGATTTTATGAGTCTCTAGTTGTCTGGGACCTTGACTTTGTCACAGCTTGAAAGCGTTTGACTGGTTCCCGATTACTATGAGATGCAACGTATTTTAACTTTTCACCAATTCAAGGAATTCTTGGTTATTGCAATCATTTTTGATAGAATATGGGGAAAGTAGTCAAACATAGAGCATGTGGTTTATTAGCTAATCTTAAAGTTGTTTATTTGGCTGTTCTAGTTTTTATCAGTGCTAGCTTTATTAGTTACAAGCATATTTTTGCATGGACTCTCCAGTTCTTCATTTTTGTGATCTTGATCTGTTACTGGTTTTCTATTTAGATGGTCTCTACTCTATACCGTGGAATGAGAAGACGTTGTCTAGTTTTTGAGATGGTGGGATCTCGAAGAAAGCATGTAGATGAGGGTTCTGGTTCTTCTGCTGTGCAAGACACTGATGGAAACCTTGCCTGCAACGAGAAGCAACTAGTACCTTATAAGGCGGTCAATGAATCTTCGCGATGCATTTTACCTGGAATTGGCTTGCATTTAAATGCCCTTGCAGCATCTTCAAAAGATGGTAAAGTTGTCAAGCATGAAACTAATGCTTCTGGGAAACAGCTTTCAATTAAGTCTGGCTCAGCTGTCAGTCTTCATCCTTTAGTTGCTGGTCAAGAATCAATGAGTAAATCACTGCCTGAAACCTCTAGAGAAATTGTACCTTTTGAGAATAGTTTACCTCTTATGGAGGATGCTAGCCTGGCACCTGGATATGTAAATAATGAAGAGCTTAGTCAGACTAGTCCAAAGAAAAAGAGGCATGTTCATCCTTCTCCCTTATGATCATGTTTTGTTCTTGTAATCTCTTTTTGTGCTACCATTATCTGATTACAAATTATTTTTGCAGACGTCGATTGGAAGCTGGGGAAGGTGAGGCATGCAAGCGCTGTAATTGTAAGAAATCAAAATGCTTGAAACTGTAAGTTATTCTTCTTCTTTTATGTGCTATCTTTAGTTTGTACTCAATTTTCATGCCATGGGTTGCTTATCGAGTATTTTGTTGAGCCGGCGGTTGTTTAATTAGCCTTTTTCATTGTAGTTAACTATGGGGTTGTTTGGTTAGTGAAAATTGTAGAGATCTATAAGTACATAAGTTGTAATACAGTGACTAATAATCCCCATATTTAGTTAGTGCATATGCATATCTTGTCGAGATGTTCGATTCAATCCCTCAAAGATTGGATATAAGGAGTAAAATATAAAACATTTCTTTGATTTTTAATTGGATAAACCTTGTGACAGACAATATTGTTGGTCTGTAAATCACTGTTTATCAGATCAAAGAATTATCATTTATTTATGCGAAAATAATTAAACCTCTCAAAAACCCTACTCCATTACTCGCATTCAGAAAATAATTAACACCCTCCTGTCCCTCCATGACTTCATCCATCGAGCCTTCAGAGTCTTTCAAACCCTACGAGCTTAAATCCACTCTCTCCGGGCACAAACTCGCCATCTCCAGCTTCAAATTCTCTCTGACAATGGCAAACTCGTAGCCACCTCCTCTATAGGCTAGAAGTCATTATTAAGAGTGCATACACATTCCACATATAATAGGAGTACATACATTCAACATAAGTTATGTGTGTATTATTTATGCGAGAAATGAAAATGGCAATCCAATGTTGGCTTAGTTGCAGTTCTATGTCAAGATTATTTCTTTCGTAGAAGAGAAACCAAACAAACCTTGTAAAGAAAAGGCTGCTGTGAGTTTTCATGCTATAAAAGCATGGTCTGAAGTTGTAATAATGGGTTCTTACCATGTTACAAACTTCTTGGGCATAGCAATCTTTATTCAGTTTTGTGTTGATGGACCCACATATATCTGATGTAGCTCATTTGTTGGATGCTTTTCGTACATCTCTGAATTTGAGATGACGAGAAATGCTGAAAAACTTCTTGGACATGTGGTTACTACCCCTACCATCTGTTGTAACCCAAAAGAGAAAAATAATTCTGGATTGAGATGTAATCTGTGTTTGGCATAGTTGAAGTGGAAATTTGTGATCTATGTGATTTAGACCTTAATAGAAGATATAGACCCTCTATATCAGCCAAACATTCTTTATTATGTTGCTGTAGTGACAATGTGATTACTCCATCTACAAATTTAACATTCCTATTTACTTCTATGCAGTTACTGTGAATGTTTTGCCGCTGGAGTCTACTGTGTGGAGCCATGTGCATGTCAAGACTGCTTCAACAAGCCTATTCACGAAGATACTGTCCTTGCAACTCGCAAACAGATCGAATCAAGAAACCCTCTTGCTTTTGCTCCTAAAGTGATAAGGAATGCCGATACTATTTCTGAAACAGGGGTGAGGAAAAAGTTCTTGGCTTTCATTGTCAGATATTTGTTATTTTGAAGTCGCGGATTAGTCATATAACACAAGTAATTTAATTGCATTGCAGGATGATTCCAGCAAGACTCCTGCCTCAGCTCGTCACAAGAGAGGATGCAACTGCAAGAAATCCGGCTGTCTGAAGAAATATTGTGAATGCTATCAGGTCTTTCTTTTTTAAAATTTACAAGTTGCGTTGATTATGCATTTGTTTATACATCAGCTGATAGGTAAGTGCTTTTGTTCTTGAAGGGAGGGGTTGGATGCTCCATCAATTGCAGATGTGAAGGATGCAAAAATGCGTTCGGCAGAAAAGATGGTAAGTCTACTTGGCGACTTCTGATAATGGTTTGATTTTAGATTTAAACATTCCCTGCTACCCAAACCGAAAGAATGATTAAAAGAAATCGCATACTCATGCCTAAGAAAAAGAAAGAGGATTTGGCGTTGGTCCATATCATCTTTTTACTTTCATTCAGTTGTTGTGACCTATAAATGTAGTTTGAAAATCTACTATTATGATTCAGGTTCTATTTTCATAGGCACAGATGGGGATGCTGAGGAAGAGGAAACAGATGCGTATGAAAAGAGTACTGTCGATAGAGCTTCTCACAAAAACCTATTACATAGTGATGTAGAGCTGAATCCAGATTCCACCGTCCCTGCTACACCTTTAGCGTTTAGAAGGTATGTCAATCATTGAGCTTTTCATGTCATGTTATCATTCTACTAAGTTAGCTGATGAAAGACTTTGCCTTTTTAGACCACCAATGCAGCTCCCTTTCTCGTTGAAGAACAAACCACCTCGATCATCATTTCTATCTATCGGATCCTCATCTGGTATATTTGCTGGCCAAGGTGTCGGAAGGCCAGACTTCTTTCAACCTCAGCCTCAGCCTAAGTTCGAGAAACCATTTGAGTCAATTCAAGAAGATGAAATGCCTGAGATACTCCAACAAGGGGGGACTAGCTCTCCAATCAGTGGCATTAAGACAGCTTCTCCCAACAGGAAGAGAGTTTCTCCTCCTCATTGTGACTTTGCGAATTCTCCTGGTCGTCGAAGCAGCCGCAAGTTGATACTGCAATCCATTCCTTCATTTCCTTCCCTTACTCCCAATCCTTGAAGATCATCATCCAACCCAGTAGGTGAATTTTGGAAGGAAATTTTTTAATATCTTTATTGTTGTAGTTATTAGTTTAGTTTAGTACACCTTCATGGACCTTTTGAGCCCCCTCCCCCTTATGCTTGTATAATAGCCTTGTTGTTTCTTAATAATGAATTAAAAATTGTTAATGTACTTCTTATGTCATATTCTTTAGTTAGTTTACTACTTGTTACTTGAGCTGTGGGTCTTTCAGAAACAACCTCTCTACCTCTACGAGGTAGGATTAGGTTTTCGTACACTCTACCCTCCATCAAAATACCAGGAAGAGTGATTTTGTATGCAACATCTAATATGAGTGTTTCATATTATAGAAGTTGGGCCTTCATTACTAAGGCCCAACAAATAGATGCCTTGCTTGTTCATGTTATATTCTCTTTACAAGTACACACCTTTTTCTTTAACATCCCCCACAATCATTTGTTTTCCTTGTGTAATTCTATTCACATCTAAGTGTGGTGGGCATAATTATTGCTTTTGCAGTTCCCATCTTTTGACTCACTGTAATTCTCATCCTTTCGGATCTAGATTTATCTTATATTCACTGACAATATAAGGAATCTATACATTCTCACTATATTTTAATAAATATGTGCAACAAAGTTATCTACCTCATCTTCACCGTTACATATATATCTTGTGTAGATGATCTAATAGTATAACAATTCTTATATTGTCGATATATAGGCTAAGAATGTGTAGCGCCATACATTTATTGGAAATAATTTATGTATCTTTTACGTACACACTATCCTCCTCAGACGATATGTTGTTGTAATGTGTGGCCACATGATCACTTTAATTTTATCTTTGTTTCTTGTCTGCAGTAGATAAATTGTAAGAGATGGATGAAGAGAATAGTCATTTTTCAACTTTGTGTGTGCAGAAAGCACAACACAATTATTGTACCATTGCATTCACAAGTTCTTTTCAGACTCTTTAGACCTAAGGGTGTGTGTGTGGGGGGGGGGTCTATAGCTGGCCAATATTATATCACTATACAACAAAAACACCATTTGGATTCTCATCTTATTCAACTAGGTCCCATTTTCATTACCTTTTTCCCTCTGTCCAAATTAATGTGTTTATACACAATTCTTTCAAAGAGGTTGGTAGGAAGATGTTAAGTACTATTGATTGATTTCCTTATTTTTGTATTAAGTTAGCAAAAATGACAAAAATGTTTTGGATTGGCTCAAAATAGTTTCTAAAATATATTCTTGAGCAATTTTGATTTATTAAAATTTGTTGAAATGAACACTTTTGATTTCCATCGAATATTTGAGAGGAACTATAAATAAGAAATATCAGAAAAGTTCCATTAGATTTGAGAAACTACAACACAAGAAGTTGCACTAGCCACCAACAACATACCAAAATTTGCAAGAATTTCACATCAAAAAAATTGCATCATACTTTAGGAGAATAGAATAAAAATAACAGAAATTGCAAAAAATTACATCTCTAAATATGAACGTTAATAATTCCTTTTTTTAAAAAAAAAAAAAGTATCAAATTCCATTAAACCTAATCGTCGAAGTTTGTTAAATATTTGATAGAGAACAAACATGTTCATTTTTGAAAACATAAAAGAACTACAAATTACTTAATTAATACTATATTTTAGAGAAAACTTTAAACCTATCCTAAACATTAAACATCATTTTTTTTGTTATTTTCTCAAGTTAGATATATGAGATACACAATTTTTTCATACCATATAATATACACTTCTTGCATTGCACCCCTCCCCCCACCCCCACCCCCACCCACAAACAATTAAAAGGGAAGAAGAGAATCCTCAGAAGGAAAGATTACCATCCATTTGGGTAATAGAGTGATAGGATGGGTTTTTTTTTTTTTTTTTGGGGGGGGAGGGTGAATGGCACTTATATTTAATAAAATAAATTATAGTATATAGTATAGTATATAGTGTCGGTAAAGTCCAGCTAGAATATTTATTGGAAGGAGGGAAAAAACTGGTGGGGAGCAACAATCAGATATTACTTTGAAGAAAAGAGGAACTTCAATGTTAAGACACTTGTTTCACATATGTTGATGTTACATTTAAAAAATAAACTAAAAATCGGCATACAAAACATTTCATGTTAGCAAAGTTTGTGAAAGAGTTGTATTCTCGAAGGCGTATGTGATGTATATTAAGTTACCTATAGATCATAAGAAAATAACTTTATCATTATTCTAAGATTCCTTTAACAAATGTTAATGTCACGGGTGAACATTAAGCTATAGAATAATGAAAGAAAAGTATATAACTTCAATTAAAAGTCAAATATATGAAGCTATGCTTTTTAGTTTAATTAATCAGTCAAATATACATAGAAGATAGTCAAATAGGTTTTTTTAAATTCGTATTTGCACATGCCATATTTATAGGTGCACAACCCATGTCTAATTACATAAATCTAATACTCTAAGTCTCTAACCATCCTCTTAAATTTAACATTTCTATTGCAAATCACGCAAAATATTTTCAATTAACATTAATATTGACCCTCAAAATTCTATAACACCAAATATTGACTCTACAGAACTCCTTTTCTATCTCTCTAATATAAAACTTTAGAGTTTAGACCAAGGCAACTCTAATTTTGATCTCTAGTATCAAATATGTTACACTCGAACATCACAATTTAGAAATAGATATTCAAATTAACGTGAAACGTTTCTATAACGATATTATTTGTCTACATATATTGTTATAAAAACATATAATATAACATAGCATGTAAAATCGATTTCAAAGATAACTTCAGAATTATAATGATATATTGTTATAATATAAAAGATAGCTATTATATATATATATTAAAAATAAGTATGATTATACATGTTTCCAATTGGTATTGGTTTTTATTTCGTAGTTTGATTATGTTTCTCGAAATTTTATTATATTCTTCCATTTTAACATGTTGCGCTTTTCTCAGCGAGTAATAGCCTCCAAATAATTATTTTCAACAAATACTCATGCTAGTGATAAGAATGTGTTATCAAGTTTCAAAGGTATGTTTTATAAAGTGGTGGCTAGATTAGCTATGTTGTAGGGTAGAGTGCGCTGACAGGTCAAGAATTCGTATGTTCCAAAAGATGAAAGTAGCGGAAATGAGAATGTTGAGATGGATGTGTGTGAGCATACTACGAGAGACATGATTAAGAACAAAGCTATTCAGAATAAGGTGAAAGTAACTTCTATGGTGGACAAGATAATGCACAAGTACCCTAGATGATAAGGTGTGAGAGGTTTGACTATAATGGGTATTAAAGAGATAAAGGTAAGCAAATAAATCTTTGGGTGAGGTGATTAGACAGGACAAGACACACTTGCATGCCACATACCTAAAACATGATTCTAGATAGGAAAGATATGAAAGTCGATGATTAGGATAAAAGAAGATTAGTATATATGTAGTCGAGTTTTGTTTTGTTCCATATCAATATTATTTTTTTACTCTCCAACTGTCTTATTCTTCAATTTTAGTGTTATATGTTATTTCCTTTACTACAGTTATCATACGTTTTGTTGTTGCTACTTAATTCTTTCTTAATTAAAATTTAAATATACATTATTTCAGACTTTACTTGTGAAATTAATTACACTGAATATGCTAGTTGTTGTTGTTACTCATGTCAGTGATTAACTATATATTAAAATTATATCAAGTCTATAATTGATTGATGACTATTAAAGCGTATAGTTTCAGATTCGAAATCTTGATTGAATAGTGCAATTGGACAAAATAGTTGTATAATAATTGGTTTGCAGAAGAAACAAAGTGGAAACGTCTTCATGAATTATCACAAATGGACGATCGATTTCATAGATACCCAATTCACGACAAAATATAACAAGCACTTTCGTTAAGTCACTATTCATGATTTACGTCTATTATCCATCCCAATATTTCCTTGTTTAATTATTTCAAAATTATTATTTTTTAATATTTTTGGAAATTATATAAAATTATAAGTGTTAGGAATCAAATTCCACTATTCATTCCAATAGTTAAAAAATATTTGAATATACTTAATTTATTTATTTTTTACATTGATTTGATTTTATGTAATTAGGCAACATTGGCATATCCATTTGACCTAGGGTGTTTTGTGTAATTTATGAAGATAGAATAATATCCATATAATTTTATAAGTGAAGTCTGGAAAATGTACAAAATATATAAAGTTTACTTATATCTTTAAGGTATAAAGAGACTTTTCGATAGATCCTCAACTAGAATTTAACTAGATACAAATTTTAGAAAGAATTTTCTTAAAATTTGTAAACTAAAAATCGTAGATATTTGTGATTTGTGAGGCTTCTTTATGATACAAACTTAACATGAAAAGTATGTTTTACTATATAAATTGAAACAAAGAGAATGGTACTGTTTAATTTCATGTGGCACATACTTCTTTTCTAAGCTTTTTGCTGGGTTGTAGTGTTGGAATCGAGGGGTGGGGGTGGGGTTGGTTTTTATATAATTCACTAATTTTTTGTTGTGTATAACTTTTTTTCGAGGTCATCTAAATAATATTTACATATACATTTATAATATAATCAAATCATATAAAAAATTCCTACTGTAACCATTCATATATCACTACTATTACAAGTAGTGTATATCTAACTAATATATAAGCTTATTTTTCGAATGCGATTTCAAACTTTAATATAGTAGGTGCAACCGTGCAAACTTATAATATTCAGGATTAATACATCATTATTATTTTTGTAATTTATCTAAATATATAATAAAATATTTTTAATAAATATTATTATTTTTCCATTAAAAAATATTCGAGATTATTGGATAATATATAATTATTCTAAGGGTAGATCTGCCTCTGATAGTCTGGTCCACCTTTTTGTCACTATGAATGTATACTTCTATTAATTAAGATATGTGTGTATTCTAAAATTGGTTTCACCAGTGCGCATGTATACAAAATTCGTATATAAGAATGTATATTCATTTTTTAATCACAAAACTATATAATATAATTTGTCAGTATAAATAAACTCTGACTCATTCAATTGTACAGCAATGTTGGCAAACTAATGAGAGTAGTCAATGAGGCATGTGAAAGTGGACCCAATTGGCTATAATATTGTGTCATCACAAAAGCTCACATTTCACATGCACTAATATATGTTTAGTAAATAAATTGGATTAAGGTTAGGGGGTGATTATTACCTGCATGTGTCATTAATCACACACTAATTAGTAATTAGCATCTTAACAGAAATGAGATTTACTAATAACCAAGAAACTTTCTTGGTGGTTTGCCTCTTAATCACTATTTGGTATACTTATTCTATCATATTAGTTTGCAATTATCTTTCTTTCTTATTCTTAATTACTTAATTGGTTAGAGATTTGATTGAATGAATGTCACCTTTGCTAGTTTTCAAACTAATCCAAGATAATTATATTGTTAAGTTAAATATATGGAAGTTTCATATATATATATA
>JAJOOS010005385.1:0-20159 GCA_029582725.1 Solanum chiquidenum | reverse complement strand
AATTTGAAGTTGGAATAGAGTTTTGGAAAATGTTTTCCTTAAGTTTTGAAGGGAAGTCATTTTCCTTAAATTTGAGGAAAATGAGTTGATTTGAAAAACATTTTCCAAAACATTTAACCCAACCAAACATGAGAAAATTGAAAAATGTTTTCCTTCATACCAAACACACCCTAGGTCATGGTCCTTTTCCAAGTAGAATTAGGTCATGAGCCTTTGGACGGAACAAGGGACATAACCCAACATATATATACTCCATTTATGTACTATAATTGAGGTATTTATAGTCTTCAAAAATAATTACTATAAAAAAAATATGAAAAAAAAAATCTGTAACTTCTAAAAATGACAAGTATTTTGAGACAAATATTTTAACAAGAACAATAATATTTTGAGACAAATATAGTACAAACAATGTAAAAAAAGTACATTTTCTAATTGAGAATCGGTTTACTTACAAATAGATAAATCCAATGCATAAGATAATTTATATTCATGTTAGTCTCATTGTTTAGGAATATGTTGTTGTTTTTCTTTTTTTTTGTCGGACCCAGGATTTTCACGAAGTGGGTTCAAGATATAAAAAATAAAACTAAAATGTGGCAATAGGGATTTGAACTCGGGTTGGCTGGGAAAATTGAACCCTTGTCACCACTCAGCCAAGGGTCACACTTGTGTTAGTGGGGTCAAAAGTTAGTATATACATATAAAATTTTAAAAACTGATTAAATATACATATATATACGGTGTTATTTTCCAACGAAGTGGGTTCATATGAACCCATTTGCACCACTATAGGTCCGCCGTTGTAGTATATTATATCTTAGAAGTGCAAAAGATGATAGTCAAACCTTAAAAATAAATTATATGGCTTAATTTGTTATAACGAGAGCAAAAAGAGGTTCTATAGTCAAACATTAACTTTACGATACAAAAATAGATTGTATGGCTTAATTTATTATAACGAGAGCAAAAATTTGAACTATTGATCATTTTACAATAACTCTAAAGTAAAGTAAGGAAACTTAGTTAAAAACCCTCATTGGATAAGAAAGAATATATTGGATAAAGCGCAACCAAATTCATATTTGAATGATAAGGCTAAATTATATCTTACTAGTATACGTGCCCGCGCGTTGCGCGGTTAATTGATAAATATAATTATAAATATTAATTTATTGACAATTTTAAAGTTTAACATATTATTATATAATATTATCAAATAAATGCTTCACATTAAATATGTATACATAATAACTTTAACAATATATTAAAATAAAAAATAAAAAAATATAAATTCAAATCCAAGGAATTAAACACCAATCACCCTGCAAATAAAAATTTAAAATCATTGAAAGTTATAAATAAAGAAAAAGGAAAAAAAATCATCAAAAACTAATGGTTTGCAATAATTATTGATAAGAATTTTAATGCTTAAAGAATTGCTATATCTATATATCAAATCTCACTGATAGTGTTAATTCTAAGTATGAAATTGATTATAGTAACTTTGTCTCAACAACTACAAAGTCACATCCAAAGAAAAAGGAAAAAAGTTATATTGTCAAAAAAAATTATGCATAAATAGAAATAGAAAACAAATAAATTGTTTTACACTTTTCATAATAATAGTTTCCTAATTTTCTTTATCTACCTATACTATATTTAGATTTTTGAAGTAATTATCTTTATGTAAATATTTCATTAACGTATTCATTTATATAAAATTTATAAAGAGACTTCTTTTAAAACTAATAAACATAAACAAATATTAATTAATAAGCATAAACAAATATCAACTGGTAATAAATAACTAAATGTGTATGAATCTTTTTTAGTAATTTGTATATTTAGTTCGTGATTTATATTTTTTGATTAGTTAAAAGATCAACTGATAAAATAAAGTATTTAAATACTTATGATAATATGGTTAACCGTGAGGTATGTATCGAAAAAAATCTTAAAACATATTTTAATTTGACGTAATTATTTAAAATAATCATAATTATTTATTTCATGATTTTTCTTTTTTTTTTAAAAATAAATACTGGAAAAAAATTGTTATTAACACAGATTTTTATTGATTATAGGACTGTGTAGTAATGTATGGGTAATGGGGAGTTATAAAAATATTTTTTTTCTTTTCGTTAACGTATTCATTTATATAAAATTTACTTTTAAAACTAATAAGCATAAACACATTTTAATTTAATAAAGCATAAACAAAACACTTATGTATTTTATTTAATATAAAATTTATAAATCCTCGCGTAAATAAAAACTCAAATTAGACTAAATAGCTATCCATCACTAAGATTAAAGAATTGTGGAAATATAAGTTTTAATAAAATACTAAAAAATATAATTAATACAGAAAAATAAGATAACTATAGAAGAAACTTTAAAATATGATAAAAAAAAAACTGTAAAGAAAAATAAATTTATGATCTTTCCGATGTAATTAACATTTTGATTTTTTTATTTTATGTTTTAAATAGTTAATATTTTTTTAAAAAAGTTAGTTACCTATATTTTAGGAACTATTACCATCCAGCCATAACTCAAAATTAAATGGTAATATTTAAATAAATTTTAAACTGATTCCACTAATTGCAAAATGTTTAACCGCCACTATATTTTATTTTAAATTTTAAATTTTTTATAAATACAATATTATAATATATTTTTAAATAATATTGTCATGTTAATAACTTCCTAATTGTTTGACTTTATGCAACTGAAATTTATAATTTTTTTGTGTTGCTTTATTTGAGGAAATTGAGAACATGTGCATTTTTTGCTATTTTATTGATAAGAGTTAGAAATATTTATTTTTTATTTATTAAAAATGTCTGATCCACAACCATTTTGATTTTCTTTATTCTTTCCTACTTTTTCAATTCATTATTTTTTAAAATTTTGTTATTTAATATTTTTTCATATTTCATAATTTTTTATTGATTTTAGGACTGTGTAGTAGTGGATGAGTAATGTAGAGTTATAAAACTGTTTTTTATTAACGTATTTATTTATATAAAATTTACAAAGGAACTTCTTTTAAAACTAATAACTAATAAGCATAAACAAATATTAATTTAATAAGCATAAACACATATTGGTCAATACAATTAGTTATTTTAGCCACATATTTTTAATTATTTTTTTAATATTTTTTTGTTTCTTTCTGATTTTATCTTCTTCTTATTTATTTTTTATTTAAAATTAAAAAAATATACTTATCCTTTATATAGATTTTTATATATGAGAACAATATGACATGTCAACTTAGTATTTAGTTTATAAAAAATCTATCAACACAAAATTAAAACATTTACAATAGCACATAAATTTTACAATTCAACATTACTGCAAAACAAAGAAGAAAAAGTTAGAAAAAATTCTTACAAAACAAAATAAATAAATAATAATAAATCAAAATGTGAATATATTATTTAGGAAAAATCACTATACAAAGCAAGAAACATATAATTTTTTGAAGTAGATATAAGAAAGAAGAGATAATTTTTTTATTTATTTTAAGTGACAGATTTTAAATTACGCAAATATTAATTCAAGAAATCATGTCAAAAAATAAATTTGATGATTTCAAACTTTATTTTATTGCTAGTGTACAATTTGTTTCAAACTAATGTTCAAGAGTAAGAGACATGACAACATGTTTTGTCCCTAATGTCATTTTCTTATTATTATTTGACAAAAAACACAGTAATAAAATTTACCGAAATATTTGATGGATATTTGATTTAAGCATGTTGAAGTCAAAACTGAGAAATTAAGTTATTGTTATTTTGATTACTCAGTACAAAAAATATAAACAATTATTGCATAATAGAGAAAGAACTTTATATACATTGAAACTTAAGGATTTGAAAAGTAAACTTACATATGATTAAACTCTGTATTTGTTGATTTCTTATTGTCCTTGAATGCATGTTGGGGGTTGAATTGTTCTCCTTTTGTTAAATATTGAAATACTATATTGTTTCTTTGTTGAAGAGGATAAGAATTTGATTTGATATGGTTACTGAAGAATGTTGTTTTGTGTGTGATTCTTTTGTGATTTATATTAAAAGTTGTAACTGCAATTTATATTTTTGATTTAATAATTAAGTATTATGTGAAACTATTAGAGATAAGACCTAAAATATTGGGAAACGGATAATACATGTTCACTTAAACTACCATGGTAAATTTTAAATTCTAACTTATCTTTTAAAACTGTAACTGTTTTTTTTTTTATAAAAAAAAACACTTTTTATTATGTTTAAAACTATAACGTGTGTTTCAAATAATATGAAACTTTTGTAAATTGAACTTTTAAAATTTGATATTTACAACAAAATTGTGGTTTTGACACAATTAATATTTTTAAAATAGTAAATATTATTATTATTATGATTATTATTATTATTATTATTATTATGATTATGATTATTATTATTAAAAATATAATAATTTTTTAATATTAATATTTACCAATTAGTTATTTCAAAAAAAAGAAGTTCGACAAATATAATAAATAAATAATGTGATATAGATTAGTTTGTTAGAATTATTGTGGTTAAATTTTAATTTGAATTGAATTGTTATGTGCTCCTAAAATTTAGCACTATTATCTATGTATTAGGTATATTTATAATTTTAACTTTATATTCTTAAAATTCATTAAACAAAATTAGGAAGAGCAATTTATTAGGAACAAACACATTCAATTTATTTTAACAATTAAAAAAGAGAGTTCAATACAACAAAAAAAAAACTAACGTAAACACATTTCAAAAATTGTTTTAATTTATGTTTTTTAAAGACATTTGTCATTATCTGTTAAAGTTGATGACATGTGTCTATAACTATTTAAAAGTGTGTATTTAAATAGTTATATAATATTTAATTATTTATTATTTAAATTTTTAAAAAATTATGGTGCTGACATGTGGCGTTTTTTCTTCTCCTTTTATATATAGATAGATACCTTCTCTGCTACAATTTCCCTTCTTGACAGACCACAAAAGGATAAATCGGTAATTTCCTCTTTTTAGCTTTCCTGTGTTTGTCGCGTCTGTTCCACTGAAAAGGTCCACACATTGCATCTTCAAATCTTTCCTTTATGCTCCATGGAAGTTCATTCAAACTCCACAAATTTGCTCCTCCGAACAAAAGGTGCACCTTCTTTCTCTGATTCCTTTATTTCGTACATACTCTGTTTCCCATTCATCAATTTTGTGGGTTTTCCTTTCAATTTCAAGTCTTGCCTTTTGGATCTGCAAAAAAACCCTTATTCGGAGGTGCGTATTTTGCCTTGATTTGTTGGGTTTATGCCTTCTTCAATATTCTCTTTGCTAATTAATCTGAATTGCTAGCTTTTCTTTAAACTTAATTTTAATTTGGTTCGGTTGCCGAAAAAATCCCAACAATAACCTTTCATTTTCCTTTGATTTACTGGATTTGCTTCTTCTTCATTGTTCTACTCGGTAATGTCAAATGTTGTTTTTACTTTGAGGCATCCGTGCATTCATTTGGTGTCTTATATCTGTAAAACATTTCTTCGTTGTCGTACCAGTTGGCATTGCGTTTGCAGAGTTAGGTGTATGATTTGTTGTACAATGGTTGGATTGCTTTGCTTTTTACTCTGTTTCAGATACTTTGCCCTTAGCTTTCTTTCTCCTGCCCTTCTTTTCCTCCCTTGCCAACAATGGATTATAAGTACTATTCTTCGTAACTATTCACACCTATGCGATCGATTCCAATGTTGGAATTCAACTACTAAGGCTCATGCATGACCTTCGAAGGAGTAAGCTGAATTTCTCTTTCTCATGGTTGAGTGATCACGTATATAAAATCTGGCTGTCATAGGAGTTAGCAACTTAAGGTGGAATATTTTTTGAATATACTAGGGAAATTTCTTGTTATGGTAACATTTTCAAGTGTTGCTAACCTTCTTTGTTTGTAACTTTGTATTTAAGCTAATCACACTCGAGGGAAGTTGACTTATTACTGTTAAGAGAGAAATCAAATCATTTTGTTGTTTATGCTAATATGGCCTTGCATATGCATGTCCCAATTGTCAAGGGAAGTACCAAATACATATATATTCATGTTTTTACCTGAATTACATCTGATTTAACTTTATGGGGTGTCAAGGAATATGCTTAGTTTGCCATCATTGGTTGGTTTCAAATTCTCTCTGATTTTTCCTTTTCTCGGGAAACATGTGCTGAAATAGGAACTCTGCTTGCTAGATGTGTTTGCAACAACACGAGTTGCTATTTGTTGGAAATTTCGAGGCACAATAGGAAAAAAAAACTTTAATAGCTAAAAAATTACGTATAAGGTGTGGTGACATTTTTGACATTATCTCGATTGTATTTTGACATGAATTCTTCATCGGAAACTGCCTATACCTTACAATGTAGGGATAAGGTCTACGTACATTCTACCTCTCCACACCCCATTTGTGGAATCACACTGAATATGTTGTTGTACTCTTGATACCAAAAGTTATACGTTTGCCTTACCCTAATAGGAAATAACGACTTCTGCTTAAACCTTCTTCCCTAAAATAACTAGCACAAGAGTTATTCTACTAGAATAACCTCTATTTCTTCCAAAGTTGTGAGAATTTTCTAATTCCTTAGGTTATGTCTAAGACTTAATTGAAGAGAACCTACTTATTGAGCCCCACACCATGCAAAGTGAAGCCCGGTATTTAAGTGGAGAAGGGTAGAGGGGCAGGCCCATTATCCATCGAGTTTAGAAGTCTGTGATTGGTCCAAAGGACGGGTCACAGACGCATTTCTCAGTTGTAAAAAAAAAAAAAACCTACTTATTGAAAGAAAAATTCTACATTATTTTTCGTATAAAATATGATGTTGCATCTTGAGCTAGGTCTCATTATGGACATTTATTCCAGGTGTTTCTGCATTTTACGGGATAGCAATGGTATTTGGAGATTCCATTAATTTATCATGTTTAGCAAACAGTGTTACTTTTCTCATAAGCCGCTGAAAATTGTTAGCAGGTAGATAACCTTCTACTTATGTAATGTATTTGCCATATGCCACCTGTGTCAAATACAAGCTTTTGCAGTTGGTTTTTATTGATGTGTGTCTACAGCACTGAGATCTACATATGCGGGAGAGTCGTTCAATAACCATCTCTCCAAATGTGAAGGTATTGTATCTGTTAACTTCTCATTTTGCTCAACCGAGATATAGTTTGTAGCTTGTCTGATGGTTTGCTTTTCATTTAATCCATGAAAAAACGAGTGTTCAGTTGCCTAACCCAAAAAAATACTGTGTACGGATAAAAAGATATTATAGAGTGTTTCTTTTTTAATATTAATAGCTCTGCCACTCTTTCTGAAAAGTTAACATTATTTGATTGCCTCCTGTAAAGAAAGAAGGCTCTACACATAAATATTATTCTCGTGGGTATTGCATTTCATAGATCTACTAATGGTGCAAATAACAGTAAAACAATACAAACAAGCGATATGCAAGGCTTGATACTTCACTCCTTCTCCATTGCAGAGTAATCTGACCTTATCTAAGTCGTTAATTGATGTTCATATGCCAAAAAATTTGTGAAACCTGATTAATTCATGGCGATTTTGGAGATGAACAAGTAAAGTATATGGATTGTTAGTGGCAATTATAATGTGGTTTCTTGCCAGTTAGATATGCTAGAAAGTAAAATTCGAAGACAAGCTGCTATTTCCATATACACATACTTCTATTTTTGCAAATAGTTGTGTTTAGTAGTACTTTATTTGTTCTTATTAGCTTGCTAATGTGGTTGAAGTTAAAAATCACCTTCACTCCTTCTAAAGAACATCCAACTGACTATTTCTTTGTGTTCAAAATATATAGGTGAATGAAAACAACATAATAAATTCGGGTAGATAATTTCTTCCATGCTTTAGTCAATTGGATTTTTTGGAATTTAAATAGCTCATCTCTAAAGTGATGTGTTATTTTCTGTGCAATTTCAGATTTTAGATGTATTCCCACTTCTCTTTGCTATCCGTTGAACCGTGTAAGTTCACTCTTTTAATTTATTTTCAGGCAATAAAGAAGTTTCAACCTGAAAGAACCCACTTCTGTTGAGAGATTCCAGAATTCACAACCTCCCAGATTCAACTTTCACAGGCAACATATATGTAATTACCTACGATGTCTTTGTTTTGGCCTTCTTTCCTAGAAAGCTCCATGTATACCATTTCGTAAAATACATGTAAATGTGTCACGGTGATAATTATTTTAATCATATGTGCACGACTTTCTTTGCAACTGCTTTTATTTGCACAATATGCCTGTGCCTTGAACGGGCACCCTTTATCTAGTATATACATGTTAGTTTTCTGGCATTAAATCAAAGTGTTAGGGTATTAAAGTCTTCACAACAAAATTGCAAGATAAACTTGCTTAGAAAAGTTGTACTTCTTGCTTTGTTATTTGGACCTTAGGAAAAACTCTTTAAAAAGTCCATCCTTTTCTAAGTATTTATTTACAAACCAATGAACCATGCCTACCATTGAAGAATATGATGGGTCTCACTTTTTTGTTTGTCATTAATGTCATAAGACGGGATCCTGATGAATATTAAGTACTTGTTACTTTTTTATTGTCATAAATAAATATTCTCCTTATTTAATTTTATTTGTCTGTTATTTAAGAATAAGTTTTTATTTTTATCTATTAATTTTCACATATTAAGAAATATGATTTTTTTAATTCATATTTTGCTTTTAGCATTAATTACTTACTAGTGAATTCATCTGCGCTTCACGTAGTCATATAAAATAGATAATTTATTAAATACATATAATTAAATATGATAATATATTTATCTAATATTATATTTAATATATATAAATCTAAGTTGGGGTTTTGTGAATATTTTTCAAGAATTTCTTCATACATAAAAAAATATATAAAATAAAATAATAATATCTTTCTATAAATGTGGACAAACATAAAATTTGATTCCACAAAGGAAAAAGTAAGAAAACTACATGTGATGTATTTATTATTTTTTAAAAGTGAAAGAACACAATATTTATTCTTACAATGTATAAAAAAAATTAAAAATAAATCACATAAATGTACTATTTGTCAAAGTAAAAAGAAAATTAAAGAATGGATAAGGTATTTTGAGTTTGTTAGTTACAATTAATATACTTTTAATATAAATGAGTAATAATTACCATCAAACAACAAATAATGATTTAGCCGTAAAAACTCCTACGCATTTATGTCTCAATTCTAAATAAATGTAAATAATATTTGTTGTGCACATATAATTTCTTTAGAATTACATCACTCTCCTTGCCTCCCTCCCTCCCGCTACTTTATCTTTATCAATTTTCATGTCATGCCATAATTCTTGATAGTTCGGAGAACTTAAACATAATAAATATCAAATGAAAAATATATTTCAATCATTAAAATTTATTTTTACGCAATCAATTATAAATTTTAAAACTTGATTAGTAGTTAGCAGATTATGAAACATAATTAAGTTACTAATTTGAACAAAAGGAAATTAATTATAAATTTAAACATGGTTAGTACTTATAGTCGAATTCCAATCATAATTGAGTAAGAAAGTAATATCTCTTTAGGATCTACTCCATTTTAAAATACTAATTTGAATCAAAAGAAATTATAGACTTACAACAATCATAAATTCATATAAATTAAACTTAAGAGGCATCATAGTAATACATAAGAAAGGAAATAAAGAAAAAATAAAATACATATATCATTACAACTTTAATCATAAAAAATAGAAGGAAAATGAAATCAATACATAATTGTGTGAGCTCTTGGCGATATTCACTTCACAAGTCTATCACTATTCAAGAGTTTTCTTCTCGTTATTTAAGTCAAACAAAAGCATGAGTATAATATAATAGTGGAAATAAATGATAACTTTGAATTGAATCTTAATAAATAAAAAAATGAATTTATATGGGGAAAAAATGGAGGAATACCATAAGGTGTCTTAACTTTTACATAAAATATTTAATGGTTATGAATATAAAAAATTGGAAATTTTGAGAATTATAAATATTATTAATATGAAAAATTAAGTAGATGAGTTATGAGTTATGGTGGCATAAAAATATATAAGCAAATATGATGGGAAAACATAGGTAAAGAAGATATAAATATAGCATATCAATTGTATTAATTGATAAACTACGTGGGCTTTATTTATTTATTAATTAATTGTATTAAATAAATTAAAGGAGAAAATATATTAAAATTTGAGAAAAAAGATAAACACTATTGTTGGCTATAAAGTTTTTATAATTTGGCATGTGAAGAGTCTTAGTTGTAAGTGTTTCTTCATTAATAAAATATTAATTTGTAATAAATTAAGTGATTTACTTTTATAACAACATAATTAATTTAAATTTAAAAAATCTCAAAAAAACCATAAAAAATATATAATTGGAATGGAGGCCATAGAGAGGTGCCACATCACCTTCTCTATGTTTCTCTTTTATATATGTACTAGTGAAACTATTCGCGCTTCACGCGGCTATATGAAATATTTATAAGTTAATAATATGTAATATTTATATTTAGGTTAGTATCAAATATATAAGATAATATTGATATTTCTCTTCATCTGCGATATCATACATTTTTACATTTTTTTAAAACATGTAAAATATAATTATTTTTTTACATTTTTTAAGTGCAAACTATCCATATGTATATAGTAGAACAAAATATTTACCGTAGTGAAGTAAATGGAATAAGAGGTAATATTTTGAAATAACAATATATTATATTACATTGAAAATATTTTATATGTTTTAATTTCCTCTATCTTTTGTTGGGGTACTAATTTTTTATACAAACTTTGATTTTGTAAAAAAAAAGATTTTTTATTATGTCTTTATTATAAAATTTGGTTATTATAATTTTTTAAACATTAATTAAATATTTATAAGAATTATGAAAAATGAAACATACAAAATTTATGAAAAATGAAACAATATTAGAAGTTACAAGTAAGATGAAGAGACATGAGTTATAAATAATTCAAATGTATAATTTTATTAGACATTAAATGTATTAATAATTATGCATTAATTTTATTTATAAAATAAATAAATGAAAATAATGGGTGAAAATACAAAAAATGAACAAAAATAATAATAATAATTGATGACTGCATGAAAATTATAAATACATTTACGGTGACGAAAACAAATTGCTACATACACAAAAAAATGACATCATGAAATTAATATTATTTTTTTCAATTACTTTTTTGCAAGTATAATAAAAATGAAACTCCTAATCATCATAATTTTTTGTTGTTGTTGAAAAGGGATAATTATATTAATTGTGCTTCATAACAAAGAAAAACTAGAATAGTAAAGGATCAAATGATTAGCATTGACAATACATTTAGCTAAATTATTTATACAATTCAAAATTTAATTTTTTTAGCAAAAGTAAGTAAGTTATAATAAAAGTCAAAGTAAAAAAAAAAATCTAGCAAAAATAATCTTTAATTTTTTTTTTCCTTCTACCATCTTCCTTTGCAAGTAGATTCGCCACCATATTTTACTCCATATGTCAAACTCTTATGTAACCAATTGAATAAAAAATTAATAAATAAAATATCATATACCAATTAAAAATAATCATATCAAAAGAAAAAAATAAATTTAAACTATATATAACATATTTGTATATTGTTTTTTCAATAGTACTAACAATATTAAATAATAATCATTTCTTAAAAAATCAAAGAAATATTATAATCAAACTATATTATACCTGAAACTGACTATTAGAAAGAACAATTGTATACAAAGACATTATTTTAAATCATACTTGCTTGATGTATGATAATACAAACATATATAAAATATTAAGAAAACATGTTTAAGTACATAAAAATAAAAAGAAAGACTTGAGAATGAAATATATCTTACCTTTATGTGCTTCTTTTTTGTTACATGTTTGTTAATTCACCAAACAAATATGATGAAGAATAGAAATGATAAATTTGTATGCGAATCTTCATGAAAATAAATATGAATTTATATAGACAAAATACAGAAAATGAAACAATACGGACTTGAGAATAAAATATTTATTAACTTCATGTACTCTTTTTTTTGTTACATGTTAGTTTCATTCACAAACCAAATATGAATTTTTATTACTATATATACTATATAGACAAAATAGAGAAAATGAAAATAAAGACTTGAGAATGAAATATTTTTTACCTTCATATACTTCTTTTTTGTTACAAACCAAACCAATGTGATGAAGAAGAGAAACAATAATTTTGAATGTGAATCTTCATGAAACTAGTATGACACTATAGGCTAAATAAAGAAATATCATAAGACATCATAAACTTACAAATTTAAGTTTGGAGGTTATGTGCATAAAAATTATGAGAGTTATTAATATTATTTGAAAGTAAAAATTAAAGAGAGGTAAGTCATGAGTAATAAATCCTTGTGAATAAATACAAAAATACTTTATATATATATATATATATATTATTATTATTATTATTATTATTATTATTATTATTTCATGATTAGAAGTGAGACAAACAAATAAAAAAATGATTGTGGAGAGTTTTTGTTGTCAATGTTCTTTCATTAATAAAATAATTAGTTGTAATAAATTAAGAAATTTACTTTTATAATACAATAATTCATTTGATTTTTTTTAAAAAAAAAAAGCCAAAAAAGGAGAAAAAAGATAATTTGCGTTTCTTCTTCATTATAAGAGACAAACAAATAAAAAAAAGAATGTGAAGAATTTTTGTAGTGAATGTTCCTCAATTAATAAAATATTTCTTTGTAATAAATTTAGTAATTTATTTTTACAATACAATAATTAATTCAAAATTTCAAAAAAAATAATCAAAAAAGGATAAATGCAAATGGAGGCTATAGAGAGGTGTCACATCACATTTTTTATGTTTCTCCTTTATTAAATATATATATATATATATATATATATATATAGAGAGAGAGAGAGAGAGAGAGAGAGAGAGAAAGAGAGATTATTTCTTAAATTATTTTTTAAGATCTAATACTATTAAAGATCAATTAATAAAAATAGTGTAGTAAATAGTCATATTAATTATTATTTTCTTAATTGGTATGTTAAATTCAAATAAGACAAGTAAAAACGAATAAATAAATGAAGTAATACATGTTATTAGCTCTTATATTAATTTTTTTTATTTCACTTGCTTATTGTGACAAAATATGAAAATTAATTATTTTCAAGTAATTATAAGGAATACTAATAGTTAATTCAAAATTTTGAAATATAATTAACAGTTTCAACATGTCAATTCTTCGCCATTAAACGAAAAGACTATGGGTATTATAGGCTTTAAAATATTTTGTAACATCAGCTTGCTTGAAAAAGATTATTATTTCTGCTTTGTCATGTGGACTGTATCAACAATTTCAAAAAAAAAAAAAAACACTCTTTTCAATGAAATTATATATTGTGCTCAACTCTCTTATTTTATTTTATTTAGGCTGATGATGATAGTTATTCTAATGTTTTCCATATAATTTCTCATTTGAATCATGTGAAAAGTAAATAATTTCTTCATTATACCTTCCATTTGAATACTCAGATTATTATCACTAGTTAAATTTAGCATTCTTTAAATTTAATATAATTAGGTTATTTTAAAAAAGTGATAATTTATATTATTAAAATTAAATATATATTATATATTTTTGATTTTGTTCTTATACTAAATTATATTTTTAGCAAGTTACGAGATTTGTTTTTCTAATATTTATGATTAAGTAACTATATAAAATACGAATAGTCAAATTTAATTTTTCAATGCATAATAAATAAATTTCTAATAAATTTTTTGTTATGACATATCAAGTCAATATGGATCCAGTAAAACGAAATTGAAAGAAATATTTATTAAGTTGGGTTCATAACTATATGTTTCAATGTACAAGATTTTGATAGATAAAATCTTTAAAGTTAAATGATAATTTTTAAAAAATTAAATTTAAATTATTAAAGCATATGTAATGATTTTATTTTTTTTTAAAAAATATCATAAAAAATTAAATCAAAAGGATAATAAATTCAATTTTTTCAATGACAAAGTTGAAAAATATCTTCCTCTTGCTAAATAATTAAGAGTTTAGACTTTAGTTAGAACATTAACGGTTATTCATTTTTATTTTTTTTATTTTAAAAATAAACAAATATACATATTTATCTTGATATTTGTTGTCTTAACAAAAATATATTAACAATTTCAATTTTTTATAATATTGGGCCCGTGTCACGGGGCAATTTCCTCTAGTATACTTATATGGAGTAGTAATTATTGCAAGCCTTCTAAAACTGATAACGTTTAATAATCATAGATTTAAGGAAAAACTACAGAATATGGCAAACATCCCTATATATTCAAGAAAAATAATTATATTTTATTTTTTTCATGATATATAGATATAACTACACAAGCAAAGTTAATTATATACAAATAAATATTTTTTTATATATATTAAATATAAATAAATATTAAATAGGAAAGTTATTATTGAATGCCTAATTAATTATGAAAGACACGTTTTACTTGATCTTTTCCCAATGTTTACCATCATCAACTTTATTCATATATCATATATTTTCTGATTTTTTCCCCAAATTCATTCAAATTCAAGATCCTTTTACATCATTTTGGGAGCGACTTTTGTGATTTGAATTAATTAGGTATATTCTAATTGCATCTTTATCTCGTTATTATGAAGATTATATATTTACTCATCTATATTTTCATCTATTTTCATAGAATTTTGATTCAAGAATTTGTTTATACGTTTCAATGGCTGAAATTGGTACGAGGAGGGTTACAAGAGGTATACATTTATTTGATAAATTATTGGACGAACTACCTTCTTTTGATTTGTATATTACTCAACAACAAGTCAAAATTGCAGGCTCTATTGTTGATATGGAGAACGGAAGAAAAACAAAGAACGTTAATGACCCTATACCCTTAAATCTACTTGAAGAAATCGAACATACAAAATTAGTAAAGAGGAAAGAAGGTTCAGAACGTTTAGAAGTGAAAACTAATCTTGAAAAAAAGGAGAAAAGTCAACAATCTTGATTCAAGTGGATGTGAAAAAAGAGCAGCCGAGCAGGAACAAGAGGAAAATGAGATTGAGGTTTGTATGCTTTAATTTTTTAGTTTGATGTCATTTACTTATATATCTCAACACATGTATTGTGTGACATTGTCATTATAGATTGTCCTCTTGTATTGAAATTGTTAAACAAATTGATTTGGCATGAATATAGTTGTTAAAAATCGAATACAAGAAGAACATGAACAAAAGAGAGAATGAGGGTTCTCTGATTGTCAATTTTGTATATAGTAGAATACTTATATATATTTTGTATTATTATATAAGCACAGGTTGAAATGTTGATCTGTGAATACAATTATATCTGAATACATAAGTACTCTATCAAATTTAAAAAGTTGATTAGGGAATTCAAGTATAGTTGGATACACTAATACTATATTTTTATAATAAAATGTTTGAGTTAACACAAAACGTCAAGTATTACAGGAAAAAATTGACCAAAAAATGATTGACGTTTGTTGGCATTTTCAAATTTTTATATAGAAGCATACTTATACAGTTTGATACCACAAATTGTATCTTGTTTATCGTTTTGTCTAATGTATCAATCTTTTTGTTTAACAACAGTGTTGAAATGTATCCATCTTTTTATTTAACAACGGTGTTGAAATGTATCCATCTTTATATACATAGATACTTGTATTGTTATATGAGATACAATTATATCTGGATACATAAGTACTCTATCCAATATAAAAAGTTGATTAGGGAATACAAGTATAGTTGAAAACACTAATATTGCATTTCTATAATAAAATTCTTGAGTTAACACCAAACCTCAAGTATTACAGGAAAATATTGACCTGAATACTTATACAGTTTGATACCCACACCTTGTTTATATATCTAGTTTGTCCAACGTATTCATTTTTGTGTTTAACAACAGTGTACACATTATATTCTATATTGGTATATTCATTTTTTGTTTAACAACTAGTGTATTCATTTTTCAAATTGTCATGATCTTATGCTAAATTTATATACTTACATTGTTTGATATATTGATACATTAAGTTTTAATAAATATATAATTCAATCCTAAATATATTAATACTTTGAGTTTTATATGCTAACCGTACAAGTAAGTAATACATTTTTCATTTGTAGGATATTGATTTATCAAATCATATCGATGTGGATCTCTATTACTTGCGTAAAAAAAACAAGTAGAACGTTAACAACCGATACAGATACCCAATTGTTGATTGTCTGTTCAAGACAAAAATTGCTGGCATTTATGCCGCGTATGCTAATGTTGAAAGCAAAATTTGTGTTGCAAATATTGAAAACGACATACGTGAATACATAAATGACTACAGGTTGATGGATGTACGTTATTCCATGTAATACAGTCGACAACGTACTCATACCAGTTAATTAATGTGAAGCAGGTGAGCCATTGGGTATTGGTTGTTCTGTCATTGGTTGAACGACACATTCATGTATATGACTCATACACAACAGCAGTACATAATATTCTTTTGTTAGGGTGGAAATTCAAAAGCTTGCTCAATTTCTGTCCATGTATTATGACGATAACATGGACGATACGCAAGATCTGAACATTCCATTTGATGTGACATACGTGCAAGATATACCTCAACGATATGGTGTAATGTATGTTTACAAAATTGTTTCATCATTCTATAAATTGATATAGCTCTATGAAATCTATTATTTAACGAATTATATATATGTACATGGATTGTGGACTATATTTACGGAGTACTTAAGTGATGGCGAATGCATTTCTGTTGAAACCATTGATGCTGAGGTTACTTCGTTTTTTAGATACGGTGCACCTCTTTGGGAATACGCTACAAAGAAGATTGAAGATGAAGTTGTTAGCGACAATGAGGCACCGCCTAAGTTGAACAGGATACCATGCTCAAAAATGGACAATAGTGAAATTGTCATGATCAACTAGTGTAATGACCCGGAAGGTCATTTTTGAAAAATTTCACAAAATTATTATTTTATCCCTTTAGATAGTTGCCACGAGTCATTTTCGATCAGTCGGTGAAGTTGGTCTGAAAATTTTGAATTATTCGATAACTACTGTTAGTTAATTGACAAAATTTATTAAAAAATTAATTTATTTAGTTGGTGATTAATGGGTCAAGCCATTAATTTAATTATTATCTCATGTCACTCAGACCACATATTAAAAATAAGTTAATAAGGTTTAACATTTTAGTCCATAATCATAGAGAGGTGGAGGGCACGGTTTGACGCCACAAGAAAAGTGACTCGTGCTTCAGCTAAAACCTCAGGTTTATTTTGTTTCTGTTGTTTTTATAGGAAAAGTGTAGTTTATTAATGGTTGGATGATAAGTTATATTATTATATTAATTTGCTGCTAGTATGATTGTTGATTGGTGATGCCATTGCTAGCTCTATAAGTAAAACCTGGTTACTTACTAATGATGTTGTCGGCGGCGGCTTGATTATGGAATCATTATTGTGACATGTGATTTTATTTTGGGGTAAAATAGAAGAGATAAAACTTGTAGCCAAATTAGTTGTAAAGGACGATTTGAACCATATAAAACAATTGTGGTTTTGCTTCCAATTTGTTTAGATGCGGCCAAATTAAGAGAGTTTAGTAAGAAAGTAATAATGATTTAGGTATTTGTAGGACAATGATATCTAAATATAATTGAGGATGAATTCTGCGTAGTTTTCCTTGTTTTATATTTTTCTTCTTCTTCTTCTTTGTTTGTTTGGTGGTCGATGTTACTGATGGTGGAACTTAGCTTAAATTTTAGGAATCTTCCTATAGTTATCACGTTATAATTCAAGATTTCTTATATATTAAGATAGATAATTAAATATGAATATTATTGTATTTATGATATTTGAGATGTTGGAACCTAATCCTTGACTTGAAATTTGGAAAAAATGAGAATTGACATGCTAATTGGTATCAAGATTAGGAGCTTGATTATACATTTGAGTGAGTTTTTGGATCTAGGTTAAACCTATAGTAATATTGGTGTTGTTTGTTTCAAACTCTTATTGTGATTATCTATTTGAATAGATTAAATTGATTTAGAAGTCCAACAAAAGGGAAAAGATCAAGTCCCGAAGTGATTGTTCGACTATTTGAGGCAAGTGGATTTCTAAACCCTTGTTAAGTGTATGAAATTCGTGTATTTCCTTGTAATATGTGTTTGGGGGTAATGAGACTTGGTGATGGATTGACTTGTCCCCATTGATTAATTGTAATGATGAAAAAGGGGTAATAAAAGACAATGTTATTAATTATTTTTGTGTGATGTGTTGAGAATGATTTGAAAGGCTTGTTAAATCATTGTTGATGTTGTATCATGATTGTGTTGTTGTGAATTATGCAATATTATGAAAATGGTCATCTCATCATTATTTGTGTGAACATGTCATTTCCATTGTTCTGAGACATGGTTGTGACAAGTGTTATGTGAATTGAGAAATAATAAGAAATAAAAGAGGATGTACCATTTCGAGGAACGTATCACGCGCCGCGATGGATACTTTATTTTGAATGACGTATCGCGCGCCGCGATGATTACTATTATCTAGGGTCGTATCGCACGCTGCGATGGATGCATGGACATATATGTCCACCATGGGTCCCGGACTGAGAGACATCAGGTGTGTATCAGTAGGTCAGACATGCATCACTATACTTGACATTGCATTCCATTGCATTGCACATATTTATCTTTAGTGAACTTGATATTGTGTTTTGCTGATCTTGTGAGTGCCTTTCTGTGGAACTTTGATTGATGAATATTGAGCTTGTTGTTGAGGATATGTAATTGTTAGAGTGTTGTTGTTGAGTTGTGTGCTATGTGAATTATTAACTGGTTGGGCTGGTTTTATGCAGGTTGTAGTTGTGGAGGTTATAATTGATGAATGTTGATATTGTTGTTGAGAATATGTGATTGTTAGAATGTTGTTGTTGAGATATGTGCTTGAAAACTGTGAACTATTAGGTTGGGCTGGTTTTATGCAGGTTGTAGTTGTGGAGGTTCAGTTGGGGTGTAAGGAGTACCTGTATTCTATCCCCTTAGCTTGTATTTAGAGGTTTACTTGCTGAGTACCGTGTGGTTTAGTGCTCACTCCTTGCTACTACATTTTTTTGTAGGTTACTAGCCCAGACCTTGTGATATTTTCTCTTCTTCTTGTCTGAGGCTTATTGTGGAGGTTTGTGAGGTAGCTATTTGTCATTTCAGCGGACCTTCTTTCTCCTTAATAATGATCTTGTTCTATTCTAGAAACAATATCATTTGAAACATGTATTTTCTTTCAATTTTTTTTATAACACATTAGAGGCTTGTTCACATAACAACCAGATTTTGGGGGTATTTTTTAGTTGATTATAAAATTTCCGCATTTTATTGTAATGGTTGAGTTTTAGACTACCTTGTCTTGGTGGGATAAGACGAGTGACATCATGTCCATTTTTGGGTCGTGACAAAATGGTATCAGAGCCCCAGGTTCATAGTCTCACGTGTGTACAAGCCGAGTCTAAGTAGAATCTTGAGGATCAGTACGAAGACGTTTGTACTTATCTTCGAGAGGCTATAGTGACTATTACGAAAAATCTTCACTTTTTGAATCTCTGTCGTGCAATCTTTGTCTATTCTGATTGGTATCACTTTATTCCACACTCTCTCTCTCTATTTTGTGATGACTCGTGTGTAGTTCCTCATGTGAGTATTTGGTGTGTTGTATATGTCTTGGATGTTAGATTTGTTACAAACGTGGAAGTAATAGACTTAAGAAAAGGATATGTGGTCAAATATAGAATGTTAAGCGATTCGAAGGGGTTGAGTTAGGTGATGACTTGACAACACATTTTGAGGATATCTGAATGATGAGGTTGAACAATGATTTGAGGGACTTCATGAACGATTTATATTTTTCAATTTAGTTACCGTAGCAAAAGGAA
>JAJOOS010005384.1:0-21483 GCA_029582725.1 Solanum chiquidenum | reverse complement strand
CGGGTTTAGGGCTTATGGGTTTTTTAGGTTTAGGGTTTTAGGTTAAGGGTTTTATCTAGGTTTTTATGATTTAGGGCTTTGGGTTTTTTTAGGTTAAGGGTTTTTAGAATTTTATATGTTTTGGGTTTAGGGCTTCGAGTTTTTTTTCTGTGTTTTACGGTTATGTATATATGATTTAGAAGTTTATAGGGTTTAGAGCTTAGTGTTATTTAGGTGTAGGGTTTTTTGTATTTTTTAGGTATTTTAAAGTTTAAGTTTAGGGTTTTTTAGGCTTTAGAGCTTAGGGTATTGTAGGGGTTTTAAATGGTGTTTAGGGTTTATTTTGGGATCTATAGGATTTAGGGTTTCTTAGGGTTTTAGGTTTAGGATTTTGGTTTTTTGGTTAGGGTTTAGGGTTTAGGGCTTAGGGTTTTTTTGGTTTAGGGTTTTAGGTTAAGGGTTTTATCTATGTTTTTAGGGTTTCGGGGTTTGGGTTTTTTAGGTTAAGGTGTTTTAGGGATTATCGGTTTACGGCTTAGGGATTAGGGTTTTTATGCTTTTTAGGGTTTAGCATATACCATTTAGGTCTTTATAGGGTTTATAGCTTAGAGTTTTATTTTAGATTTAGTGTTTTTTAGGTTTTTTAGGGTTGTTAAGGGTTAAGTGTTTCGATGGATTTTCTATGGTTTAGGGTTTAGGGCTTAGGGTTTTTTGTGTTTTTTAGGTTTAACGTTTACGGATTTTTAGGATTTATGGTTTAGAGCTTAGGGTTTTAAACAATTTTTATGGTTTATATTAGGGTTTATAGGATTAGGGGTTTCTTAAGGTTTGGGGTTTCTTAGGGTTTTATGTTTAGGATTTATGGTTTTAGGTTAGGGTTTTGGATTTCTGGCTTAGGTTTTTTTAGGTATAATGTTTTGGGTTAACGTTTTACCTAGGTTTTTAGGGTTGAGGTCTTTAGGTTTTTTGGGTTAAGGTTTTTCAGGGTTATATACGTTTAGGGTTTAGGTCTTAGGTCTTTTTTTGTGTGTTTTTAGGGTTTAGCATATATGATTTAGGACTTTATAGGGTTTAGGACTTACTGTGTTTTTAGCTTCAGAGCCTTTTGAATTTTTAGGGTTTTTAAAGGTTAAGTGTTTCTTAGAGTTTTTTAGGGTTTAGGGTTTTTTGTGTTTTTTAGGTTTAGGGTTTACGAATTTTTAGGATTTAGGGTTTAGAGCTTAGGGTTTTGTAGGGGTTTTAAATGGTTTTTTGGGTTTAATTTAGGGTTTATAGGATTTAGTGTTTCTTACGGTCTAGGGTTTCTTAGGGTTTTAGGTTTAAGATTTAGGGTTTTAGGTTAGGGTTTTTGGTTGAGGGCTAAGGGTTTTTTTAGGTTTAGGGTTTTAGGTTAAGGGTTTTAAGGTTTTAGGGCTTTGGGTTTTTAAGGATTTTGTAGGTTTAGGGTTTAAGGCTTAGATATTTTGTGTATTTTTTTAGGGTTTAGCATATACGATTTAGGGCTTTATAGAGATTTGAGCTTACTGTTTTTTAGATTTTGGTTTTACATATTTTTAGGATTTAGGGTTTGTAGGGGTATTAAAGGGGTTTTGGGGTTTATAGGATTTAGGGTTTCATGAGGTTTAGGAGTTAGGGTTTCTTAGGGTTTAAAGTTTTGGATTAAGGGTTTTAGGTTAGGGTGTAGGGCTTAAGTCTTAGGGTTTTTTTAGGTTCAGCGTATGAAGTTAGGGTTTAAGGCTTAGGATTTCTTAGGTTTAGGGTCTTAGGTTATGGGTTTTATCTAGGTTTTTAGGGTTTAGGGCTTGGGTTTTTTGGGTTAAGGTTTTTTAGGATTTTATAGGTTTAGGGTTTAGGGATTATGTTTTTTTTTGTGTGTTTTTTAGGGTTTGGCATATACTATTTAGGGCTTTATAGGGTTTTTAGCTAAGAGTTTTTTCGGTTTGGGGGTTTTTGTATTTTTTTACGGTTTTTAAGGGTTAAGTATTTTTTAGAGTTTTTTAGGGTTTAGGGTTAAGGGCTTAGTGTTTTTTTGTTATTTTAGAGCTTAGGATTTTGTAGAGGTTTCAAAACGTTTTTAGGGTTAATTTTAAGGTTTATAGGATTTAGGGTTTCTTAAAGTTTAGGGTTTAGGGTTTCTTAGGGCTTTAGGATTAGGATTTAGGGTTTTAGGTTAGGGTTTAGGGATTTTATTAGGTTAAGGGTTTTATGTAGATATTTAGGGTTTAAGGCTTTGGGTATTTTAGGTTAAGGGTTTTTTAATATGTTTTGAGTTTACGGCTTAGGTTATTTTTTGTGTTTTTTTAGGGTTTAGGATATATTATTTCGGGCTTTATAGGGGTTAGAGCTTATAGTTTTTTAGGTTTAGGGGTTTTTGGGTTTTTAGGATTAAATGTTTCTTATGGTTTTTTAGGGCTTAGGGTTTAGTGCTTAGGTTTTTTTTTTGTATTTTTTAGGTTTAGGGTTTACAAATTTTTAGGATCTAGGGTTTTGTAGGGTTTTTTTAATGGTTTTTAGGGTTTATTATAGGGTTCATATGATTTAGGGTTTCTTAAGGTTTAGGTTTCAATGTTTCTTAGGGTTTTAGGTTTAGGATTTAGTGTTTTAGGTTTTTGTTTTGGGTTTAGGGCTTATGGGTTTTTTAGGTTTAGGGTTTTAGGTTAAGTGTTTTATCTAGGTTTTTATGATTTAGGGCTTTGGGTTTTTTAGGTTAAGGGTTTTTAGGATTTTATAGGTTTTGGGTTTAGGGCTTCGGGTTTTTTTTGCGTGTTTTAGGGTTAAGTATATATGATTTAGGGGTTTAGAGGGTTTAGAGCTTAGTGTTATTTAGGTTTAGGGTTTTTTGTATTTTTTTAGTTATTTTAAAGGTTAAGTTTAGGGTTTTTTAGGCTTTAGAGCTTAGGGTATTGTAGGGGTTTCAAATGGTTTTTTGAGTGTATTTTAGGATCTATAAGATTTGGGGTTTCTTAAGGTTTTTGGTTTCTTAGCGTTTTAGGTTTAGGATTTTGTTTTTTTGGTTAGGTCCTAGGGTTTAGGGCTTAGGGATTGTTTGGTTTAGGGTTTTAAGTTAAGGGTTTTATCTATGTTCTTAGGGTTTAAGGCTTTGGGTTTTTTAGGTTAAGGTGTTTCAGGGATTATAGGTTTACGGCTTAGGGATTAGGGTTTTTATGCTTTATAGGGTTTAGCATATACGATTTAGGTCTTTATAGGGTTTAGAGCTTAGAGTTTTTTTAGATTTAGGGTTTTTTGGGTTTTTTAGGGTTGTTAAGGGTTAAGTGTTTCTATGGATTTTCTAGGGTTTAGGGTTTAGGGTTTTTCGTTTTTTTTAGGTTTAAGGTTTACGGATTTTTAGGATTTATGTATTAGAGCTTAAAGTTTTGTACGGGTTTTAAACAATTTTTATGGTTTATATTAGGGTTTATAGGATTAGGGGTTTCTTAAGGTTTAGGGTTTCTTAGGGTTTTAGGTTTAGGATTTATGGTTTTAGGTTAGGGTTTAGTGTTTCGGGCTTAGGTTCTTTTAGATATAGTGTTTTGGGTTAAGGGTTTTACCTAGGTTTTTAGGGTTGAGGTCTTTAGGTTTTTTGGGTTAAGGTTTTTCAGGGTTATATAGGTTTAGGGTTTAGGTCTTAGGTCTTTTTGTGTTTGTTTGTAGGGTTTAGCATATATGATTTTGGACTTTATAGGGTTTAGGACTTGGTGTGTTTTTAGCTTCAGGGTTTTTTGAATTTTTTGGGTTTTTAAAGGTTAAGTGTTTCTTAGAGTTTTTTAGGGTTTAGGGTTTTTTGTGTTTTTTAGGTTTAGGGTGTACGGATTTTTAGGATTTAGGGTTTGGAGCTTAGGGTTTTGTAGGGGTTTTAAATGGTTTTTTGGGTTTAATTTAGGGTTTATAGGATTTAGTGTTTCTTAAGGTCTAGGGTTTCTTAGGGTTTTATATTTAAGATTTAGGGTTTTAGGTTAGGGTTTATGGTTGAGGGCTTAGGGTTTTTTTAGGTTTAGGGTTTTAGGTTAATGGTTTTAATGTTTTAGGGCTTTGGGTTTTTAAGGATTTTGTAGGTTTAGGGTTTATGGCTTAGATATTTTTTGTATTTTTTTAGGGTTTAGCATTTACACTTTAGGGCTTTATAGAGATTTGAGCTTAGAGTTTTTTAGGTTTAGGGTTTACATATTTTTAGGATTTAGGGTTTAGAGCTTAGGGTTTGTAGGGGTATTAAAGGGGTTTTAGGGTTTATAGGATTAAGGGTTTCATAAGGTTTAGGGGTTAGGGTTTCTTAGGGTTTAAAGTTTAGGATTTAGGGTTTTAGGTTAGGGTGTAGGGCTTAAGTATTAGGGTTTTTTTAGGTTCAGGGTTTTAAGTTAGTGTTTAGGGCTTAGGATATTTTATGTTTAGGGTCTTAGGTTAGGGGTTTTATCTAGGTTTTTAGGGTTTAGGTTTTTTGGGTTAGGGTTTTTTAGGATTTTATAGGTTTAGGGTTTAGGGATTATGATTTTTTTTGTGTTTTTTTTAGGGTTTAGCATATACGATTTAGGGCTTTATAGGATTTTGAGCTAACAGTTTTTTCGGTTTGGGGGTTTTTGTATTATTTTTACGGTTTTTAAGGGTTAAGTATTTTTTAGAGTTTTTTAGGGTTTAGGGTTAAGGGCTTAGTGTTTTTTTGTTATTTTAGAGCTTAGGGTTTTGTAGAGGTTTCAAATTGTTTTGAGGGTTAATTTTAAGGTTTATAGGATTTAGGGTTTCCTAAAGTTTAGGGTTTTGGGTTTTTTAGGGCTTTAGGATTAGAATTTAGGGTTTTAGCTTAGGGTTTAAAGATTTTATTAGGTTAAGAGTTTTATCTAGGTATTTAGGGTTTAAGGCTTTGGGTTTTTTAGGTTAAGAGTTTTTAGGGTTTAATAGGTTTTGAGTTTACGGCTTAGGTTATTTTTTATATTTTTTTAGGGTTTAGGATATATTATGTCGGGCTTTATAAGGGTTAGAGCTTATAGTTTTTTAGGTTTAGGGTTTTTTGGGTTTTTAGGGTTAGGGTTTATAACTTAGAGTTTTTTAGGTTTAGGTGTTTTTGGGTTTTTAGGGTTAAATGTTTCTTATGGTTTTTTAGGGTTTAGGGTTTAGTGCTTCGGTTTTTTTTTTGTATTTTTTAGGTTGAGGGTTTACGAATTTTTAGGATCTAGGGTTTTGTAGGGTTTTTTAATGGTTTTTAGGGTTTATTATAGGGCTCATAGGATTAAGGGTTTCTTAAGGTTTAGGTTTCAATGTTTCTTAGGGTTTTAGGTTTAGTATTTAGTGGTTTAGGATTTTGTTTCGGGTTTAGGGCTTATGGGTTTTTTAGGTTTAGGGTTTTAGGTTAAGGATTTTATCTAGGTTTTTATGATTTAGTGCTTTGGTTTTTTAGGTTAAGGATTTTTAGGATTATATAGGTTTTGGGTTTAGGGCTTCAGGTTTTTTTTGTGTGTTTTAGGGTTAAGTATATATGATTTAGAGGTTTAGAGGGTTTAGAGCTCAGTGTTATTTAGGTTTAGGGTTTTTTGTATTTTTTAGGTATTTTAAAGGTTAAGTTTAGGGTTTTTTAGGCTTTAGAGCTTAGGGTATTGTAGGGGTTTTAAATGATTTTTAGGGTTTATTTTAGGATTTATAAAATTTAGGGTTTCTGAAAGTTTTTAGTGTCTTAGGGCTTTAGGTTTAGGATTTTGGTTTTTTGGTTAGGGTTTAGGGTTTTTTTTGGTTTAGGGTTTTAAGTTAAGGGTTTTATCTATGTTTTCAGGGTTTAGGGCTTTGGGTTTTTTAGGTTAAGATGTTTTAGGGATTATAGGTTTACGACTTAGGGATTAGGGTTTTTATGCTTTTTAGGGTTTAGCATATACGATTTAGGTCTTTATAGGTTTTAGAGCATAGAGTTTTCTTTAGATTTAGGGTTTTTTGGGTTTTTTAGGGTTTATAATGGTTAAGTGTTTCTATGGATTTTCTAGGGTTTAGGGTTTTTTGTTTTTTTTAGGTTTAAGGTTTACGAATTTTTAGGATTTATGTATTAGAGCTTAAAGTTTTGTACGGGTTTTAAACATTTTTTATGGTTTATATTAGGGTTTATAGGATTAGGGGTTTCTTAAGGTTTAGGGTTTCTTAGGGTTTTAGGTTTAGGATTTATGGTTTTAGGTTAGGGTTTAGTGTTTCAGGCTTACGTTTTTTTAGGTATAGTGTTTTCGGTTGAGGGTTTTACCTAGGTTTTTGTGGTTGAGGTCTTTAGGTTTTTTGGGTTAAGGTTTTTTAGGGTTATATAGGTTTAGGGTTTAGGTCTTAGGTCTTTTTTTTGTGTGTTTTTAGGGTTTAGCATATATTATTTAGGACTTTATAGAGTTTAGCACTTAGTGTGTTTTTAGCTTCAGGGTTTTTTGAACTTTTAGGGTTTTTAAAGGTTAAGTGTTTCTTAGAGTTTTTTAGGGTTTAGGGTTTTTTGTGTTTTTTAGGTTTAGGGTTTACGGATTTTTAGGATTTAGGGTTTGGAGCTTAGGGTTTTGTAGGGGTTTTAAATGATTTTTTGGGATTAATTTAGGGTTTATAGGATTTAGTGTTTCTTAAGGTCTAGGGTTTCTTAGGGTTTTAGGTTTAAGATTTAGGGTTTTAGGTTAGGGTTTATGGTTGAGGGCATAGGGTTTTTTCAGGTTTAGGGTTTTAGGTTAAGGGTTTTATCTATGTTTTTAGGGTTTAGGGCTTTGGTTTTTTTAGGTTAAGGTGTTTTAGGGATTATAGGTTTACGGCTTTGGGATTAGGGTTTTTATGCTTTTTAGGGTTTAGCATATACGATTTAGGTCTTTATAGGGTTTAGATCTTAGAGTTTTTTTTAGATTTAGGGTTTTTTGGGTTTTTTAGAGTTGCTAAGGGTTAAGTGTTTCTATGGTTTTTCTAGGTTCTGATTTAGGGCTTAGGGTTTTTTGTGTTTTTTAGGTTTAAGGTTTACGGATTTTTAGGATTTATGGTTTAGAGCTTAGGGTATTGTACGGGTTTTAAACAATTTTTATGGTTTATATTAGTGTGTATAGAATTAGGGGTTTCTTAAGGTTTAGGGTTTCTTAGCATTTTAGGTTTAGGGTTTCTTAGGGTTTTAGGTTAGGGTTTAGTGGTTCGGGCTTAGGTTTTTATTAGGTATAGTGTTTTGGGTTAAGGGTTTTACTGAGGTTTTTAGGTTTGAGGTCTTTAGGTTTTTTGGGTTAAGGTTTTTCAGAGTTATATAGGTTTCTTAGGGTTTTTTTTTGTGTGTTTTTAGGGTTTAGCATATATGATTTAGGACTTTATAGGGTTTAGGACTTAGTGTGTTTTTATCTTCAGGGTTTTTTGAATTTTTAGGGTTTTTAAAGGTTAAGTGTTTCTTAGTGTTTTTTAGGGTTTAGGGTTTTTTCTGTTTTTTAGGTTTAGGGTTTACGAATTTTTAGGATTTAGGGTTTTGTAGGAGTTTTAAATGGTTTTTTGGGTTTAATTTAGGGTTTATAGGATTTAGTGTTTCTTAAGGTCTAGGGTTTCTTAGGGTTTTAGGTTTAAGATTTAGGGTTTTAGGTTAGGGTTTATGGTTGAGGGCTTAGAGTTTTTTTAGGTTTAGGGTTTTAGGTTAAGGGTTTTAAGATTTTAGGGCCTTGGGTTTTTATGGATTTTGTTGGTTTAGGGTTTAAGGCTTAGTGTTTTTTGTATTTTTGTAGGGTTTAACATATACGCTTTAGGGCTTTATAGAGATTTGAGCTTAGAGTTTTTTAGGTTAAGGGTTTACATATTTTTAGGATTTAGGGTTTAGAGCTTAGGGTTTGTAGGGGTATTAAAGGGGTTTTAGGGTTTATAGGATTTAGGGTTTCGTAAGGTTTAGGGGTTAGGGTTTCTTAGGGTTTAAAGTTTAGGATTTAGGGTTTTAGGTTAGGGTGTAGGGCTGAAGTATTAGGGTTTTTTTAGGTTCAGGGTTTTAAGTTAGGGTTTAGGGCTTAGGATATTTTAGGTTTAGGGTCTTAGGTTAGGGGTTTTATCTAGGTTTTTAGGGTTTAGGGCTTGGGTTTTTTGGGTTAGGGTTTTTTAGGATTTTATAGGTTTAGGGTTTAGGGATTATGTTTTTTTTTGTGTGTTTTGTAGGGTTTAGCATATACTATTTAGGGCTTTATAGGGTTTTGAGCTAAGAGTTTTTTCGGTTTGGGATTTTTTTTATTTTTTTTACGGTTTTTAACGGTTAAGTATTTTTTAGAGTTTTTTAGGGTTTCGGGTTAAGGGCTTAGTGTTGTTTTTGTTATTTCAGAGCTTAGGGTTTTGTAGAGGTTTCAAATGGTTTTTAGGGTTAATTTTAAGGTTTATAGGATTTAGGGTTTCTTAAAATTTAGGGTTTAGGGTTTGTTAGGGTTTTAGGTTAGGATTTAGGGATTTTATTAGGTTAAGGGTTTTATCTAGGTATTTAGGGTTTAAGTCTTTGGGTTTTTTAGGTTAAGGGTTTTTAGAGTTTAATAGGTTTTGAGTTTACGGCTTAGGTTATTTTTTGTGTTTTTTTAGGGTTTAGGATATATTATGTCGGGCTTTATAGGGGTTAGAGCTTATAGTTTTTTAGGTTTAGGGGTTTTTGGATCTTTAGGGTTAGGGGTTAGAATTTAGAGTTTTTTAGGTGTAGGGGTTTTTGGGTTTTTAGGGTTAAATGTTTCTTATGGTTTTTTAGGGTTTAGGGTTTAGTGCTTAGGTTTTTTTTTTGTATTTTTTAGTTTTAGGGTTTACGAATTTTTAGGATCTAGTGTTTTGTAGGGGTTTTTAATGGTTTTTAGGGTTTATTATAGGGTTCATAGGATTTAGGGTTTCTTAAGGTTTAGGTTTCAATGTTTCTTGGGGTTTTAGGTTTAGGATTTAGTGTTTTAGGTTTTTGTTTCGGGTTTAGGGCTTATGGGTTTTTTAGGTTTAGGGTTTTAGGTTAAGGGTTTTATCTATGTTTTTATGATTTAGGGCTTTGGGTTTTTTAGGTTAAGGGTTTTTAGGATTTTATAGGTTTTGGGTTTAGGGCTTCGGGTTTTTTTTTTGTGTTTTAGGGTTAAGTATATATGATTTAGGGGTTTAGAGGGTTTAGAGCTTAGTGTTATTTAGGTTTAGGGTGTTTTGTATTTTTTAGATATTTTAAAGGTTAAATTTAGGGTTTTCTAGATTTTAGAGCTTAGGGTATTGTAGTGGTTTTAAATGGTTTTTAGTGTTTATTTTAGGATTTATAAGATTTGGGGTTTCTTAAGGTTTTTGGTTTCTTAGGGTTTTAGGTTTAGGATTTTGTTTTTTTGGTTGGGGTTTAGGGTTTAGGGCTTAGGATTTCTTTGGTTTATGGTTTTAAGTTAAGGGTTTTATCTATGTTTTTAGGATTTAGGGATGCGGGTTTTTTAGGTTAAGGTGTTTTAGGGATTATAGGTTTACGGCTCAGGGATTTGGGATTTTATGCTTTTTAGGGTTTAGCATATACAATTTAGGTCTTTATAGGGTTTAGAGCTTAGAGTTTTTTTTAGATTTAGGGTTTTTTGGGTTTTTTAGGGTTGTTAAGGGTTAAGTGTTTCTATGGATTTTCTAAGGTTTAGGGTTTAGGGTTTTTTGTTTTTTCTAGGTTTAAGGTTTACAGATTTTTAGGATTTATGGTTTAGAGCTTAGGGTTTTGTACGGGTTTTAAACAATTTTTATGGTTTATATTAGGGTTTATAGGATTAGGGGTTTCTTAAGTTTTAGGGTTTCTTAGTGTTTTAGGTTTAGGATTTATGGTTTTAGGTTAGGGTTTAGTGTTTCGGGCTTAGGTTTTTTTAGGTATAGTGTTTTGGGTTAAGGGTTTTACCTAGGTTTTTAGGGTTGAGGTCTTTAGGTTTTTTGGGTTAAGGTTTTTCAGGGTTATATAGGTTTAGGGTTTAGGTCTTAGGTCTTTTTTTGTGTGTTTTTAGGGTTTAGCATATATGATTTAGGACTTTATAGGGTTTAGGACTTACTGTGTTTTTAGCTTCAGAGCCTTTTGAATTTTTTAGGGTTTTTAAAGGTTAAGTGTTTCTTAGAGTTTTTTAGGGTTTAGGGTTTTTTGTGTTTTTTAGGTGTACGGATTTGTAGGATTTAGGGTTTAGAGCTTAGGGTTTTGTAGGAGTTTTAAATTGTTTTTTGGGTTTAATTTAGGGTTTATAGGATTTAGTGTTTCTTAAGGTCTAGGGTTTCTTAGGGTTTTAGGTTTAAGATTTAGGGTTTTAGGTTAGGGTTTATGGTTGAGGGCTTAGGATTTTTTTAGGTTTAGGGTTTTAGGTTAAGGATTTTAAGGTTTTAGGCCTTTGGGTTTTTAAGGATTTTGTAGGTTTAGGGTTTAAGGCTTAGAGTTTTTTTGTATTTTTTTAGGGTTTAGCATATACGCTTTAGGGCTTTATAGAGATTTGAGCTTATCATTTTTTAGGTTTAGGGTTTACATATTTTTAGGATTTAGGGTTTAGAGCTTAGGGTTTGTAGGGGTATTTAAGGGTTTTTAGGGTTTATAGGATTTAGGGTTTCATAAGGTTTAGGGGTTAGGGTTTCTTAGTGTTTAAAGTTTAGGATTTAGGGTTTTAGGTTAGGGTGTAAGGCTTAAAGCTTAGGGTTTGTTTAGGTTTAGGGTTTTAAGTTAGGGTTTAGGGCTTTGGATTTTTTAGGTTTAGGGTTTTAGGTTAGGGGTTTTATCTAGGTTTTTAGGGGTTAGGGTTTTGGGTTTTTTAGGATTTTATAGGTTTAGGGTTTAGGGATTATGTATTTTTTTTGTATTTTTAAGTTTTTAACATATACGATTTAGGGCTTTATAGCGTTTTGAGCTAAGAGTTTTTTAGATTTAGTGGTTTTTGTATTTTTTTTTAGGGTTTTTAAGGGTTAAGTATTGCTTAAAACTTTTAAGTGTTTAGGGTTAAGGGCTTAGGGTTTTTTTTGTTTTTTTTAGTGCTTAGGGTTTTGTAGAGGTTTCAAATTGTTTTTAGGGTTTATAGGATTTAGTGTTTTTTAATGTTTAGGGTTTAGGGTTTCTTAGGTGTTTAGGATTAGGATTTAGTGTTTTTGGTTAGGGTTTTGGGTTTTTATTAGGTTAAGGGTTTTATTTAGGTTTTTAGGGTTTAGGGCTTTGGGTTTTTTAGGTTAAGGGTTTTTAGGGTTTAATAGGTTTAGAGTTTACGGCTTAGAGTTTTTTTTTGGGTTTAGGATATACTATTTAGGGCTTTATAGGGGTTTGAGCTTAGAGTTTTTTAGGTTTAGGGTTTTTTGGGTTTTTAGCGTTAAATGTTTCTTAGGGTTTTTTAGGGTTTAGGGTTTAGTGCTTAGGGTTGTTTTTTATATATTTTTTAGGTTTAGGGTTTACAAATTTTTAGGATTTAGGGTTTTGTAGGGGTTTTTAATGGGTTTTAGGGTTTATTATAGGGCTCATAGAATTTAGGGTTTCTTAAGGTTTAGGATTCAAGGTTTCTTAGGGTTTTAGGTTTAGGATTTAGGGTTTTAGTTTTTGGTTTAGGGTTTAGGGCTTACGGGTTTTTTAGGTTTAGGGATTTAGGTTATGGGTTTTATCTAGGTGTTTATGGTTTACGGCTTTGGGTTTTTTAGGTTAAGGGTTTTTAGGATTTTATAGGTTTTGGGTTTAGGGCTTAGAGTTTTTTTTTGTGTTGTTTAGGTTTAAGTATATATGATTTAGGGGTTTATAGTCTTTAAAGCTTAGTGTTATTTAGGTCTAGGGTTTTTTGTATTTTTTAGGTATTTTAAGGTTAAGTTTAAGGTTTCTTAGGGTTTCTTAAGGTTTATGGTTTCTTAGGGTTTTAGGTTTAGGATTTTGGTTTTTAGATTAGGGTTTAGGGTTTAGGGCTTAGGGTTTTTTTGGGTTAGGATTTTAGGTTAAGGGTTTTATCTATGTTTTTAGGGTTTAGGGCTTTGGGTTTTTTAGGTTAAGGTGTTTTAGGATTTATAGGTTTAGGGCTTAGGGCTTAGAGTTTTTGTGCTTTTTAGGGTTTAACATATACAATTTAGGGCTTGATAGTGTTTAAAGCTTAGAGTTTTTTTTATATTTAGGGGTGTTTGGGTTTTTTAGTGTTTTTAAGGGTTATGTGTTTCGTAGGATTTTCTAGGGTTTCGAGTTTAGGGCTTAGGGTTTTTTGTGTTTTTTAGGTTTAAGGTTTACGGATTTTTAGGATTTATGGTTTAGAGTTTAGGGTTTTGTAGGAGTTTTAAACAATTTTTATGGTTTATATGATTTAGGGTTTCTGAAGGTTTAGAGTGTAGGGTTTCTTAGGGTTTTAGGTTTAGGATTTAGGGTTTTAGGTTAGGGTTTAGGTTTTAGGGATTAGGGTTTTTTTAGGTTTAGGGTTTTAGGTTAAAGGTTTTATCTAGGTTTTTAGGGTTTATGGCTTTGGGTTTAAATTTTTAGGTTAAGGTTTTTTAGGGTTTTTTAGGTTTATGGTTAAGGGCTTTGTGTTTTATTGTGTGCTTTTAGGGTTTAGCATATATGATTTAGGGCTATATAGGGTTTAGAGCTTAGAGTTTTTTAGGTTTAGGAATTTTTGGATTTTATTAGGGTTATTAAGGGTTAAATGTTTCTTAGGTTTTTTTTAGGGTTTATGGTTTAGAGCTTAGGGATTTTAGGGGTTTTAAATTGTCTTTAGGGTTTATAGGATTTACGGTTTCTTAAGGCTTATGGTTTAGGGTGTCTTTGTGTTTTAGGTTTAGTATTTAGTGTTTTAGGTTAGGGTTTAAGTTTTAGGCTTAGGATTTCTTTTAGGTTTAGGGTTTTTTGTTAATGGCTTTATTTAGATTTTTAGGGTTTCGGTCTTTGGGTTTTTTGGGTTAAGTTTTTTTAGGATTTTATTAGTTTACGGTTTAGGGCTTAGTTTTTTTTTTTATGTTTTTAGCATTTAGGGCTTAGAGTTTTTGTGCTTTTTGGGGTTTATTATATACGATTTAGGGCTTTATATGGTTTAGAGCTTAGAGTTTCTAAGGTTTAGGGGTTTAAAAGGGTTAAGTGTTTCTTAGGGTTTTTTGTGTTTTTTAGGTTTAGGGTTTACAGAGTTTTATGATTTAGGGTTTAGTGCTTAGGGTTTTTAAGAGTTTTAAATTGTTTTTAGGGTTTATATTAGGGTTTATAGGATTTATGGTTTCTTAAGGTTTAGGGTTTTAGGTTTAGGATTTGTGTTTTAGGTTCGGGTTTAGGGTTTAGGGTTTTGATTTTAGGGTTTAGGGTTTAGATTTTAGGGCTTAGGGTTTTTTTATGTTTAGCAATTTAGGTTAAGGGTTTTATCTAGGTTATTAGGGTTTAGTGCTTTCGGTTTATAAGGTAAGGTTTTTTTGTGTTTTATAGGTTAAGGGTTCAGGGCTTAGGGTTTTTTGTGTTTTTAAGGGTTTATCATATACGGTTTAGGGCTTTATAGGTTTCAGAACTTGAAGTTTTTTAGGTTTATGGGTTTTTGGGTTTTGTTAGGGTTTTTAAGGATTAAGTGTTTCTTGGGGTTAATAGGGTTTACGACTTATGTTTTTTTTGTGTTTTCTAGGTTTAGGGTTTACAGATTTTTAGGATTTAGGGTTTAGAGATTTGGGTTTTGTATGGGTTTTAAATGATTTTTATTTTTTATATTAGGCTTTAAGGATTTAGTGTTTCTTATGGTTTAGGGTTTAGGGTTTCCTAGTGTTTTAGTTTTAGGATAAAGGATTTTAGGTTAGGGTTTAGGGTTTTGGGCTTAGGGTTTTTTTAGGTCTAAGGTTTTAGGTTAAGGGTTTTATCTAGGTTTTTAGGGTTTAGGACTTTGGATTTTTTAGGTTATGGTTTTTTAGGGTTGTATAGGTTTATGGTTTAGGGCTTTGTGTTTTATTGTGTGGTTTTAGGGTTTAGCATATATGATTTAGGGATATATAGGGTATAGAGCTTAGAGTTTTTTAGGTTTAGGGGTTTTTAAATTTTCTTAGTGTTTTTAAAGGTTAAGTGTTTCTTAGGAATTTTTAGGGCTTAGGGTTTTTTGTGTTTTTTAGTCTTAGGGTTTATGAAGTTTTAGGATTTAGGGTTTAGAGCTTACGATTTTTAGAGGTTTTGAATGGTTTTAGGGTTTATTTTAGATTTTATAGGATTTAGGGTTTATTAAGGTTTACGGTTTAGGGTTTCTTAGGTTATTAGGTTTAGGATTTAGGGTTTTCGGTTAGTGTTTGGGGTATTAAGTTAAGGATTTTATCTAGGTTCTTAAGGTTTAGGGCTTTGGGTATTTAAGGTTATGGGTTTTTAGGGTTTTATAGGTTTAGGGTTCAAGGCTTAGGGTTTTTTTTGTTTTTTTAGGGTTTAGCATATACGATATAGGGCTTTATAGGGTTTGTAGGATTTAGGGTTTCTTAAGGATTAAGGTTTAGGTTTTCTTAGGGTTTTAGGTTTAAGGGCTTTGGGTTTTTAAGGTTAAGGGTTTTTAGGGTTTTATAGGTTTAGGGTTTAGGGTTTTTTTCGTGTTTTTTAGGGTTTAGCATATACGATTTAGGGCTTTATAGGGTTATGAGCTTAGTGTTTTTTTAGGTTTAGGGGTTTTTGGATTTTTGTAGGGTTTTTAACGTTTAACTATTTCTTAGGGTTTATAGGGTTTACGGCTTATGTTTTTTAATGTGTTTTTTTTGGTTTAGGTTTTACAAATTTTTAGGATTTAGGGTTTATAGCTTAGGGTTTTGTAGACGTTTTAAATGGTTTTTAGGATTTATTTTAGGGTTTGTAGGATTTAGGGTTTCTTAAGATTTAGGGTTTCTAGGGTTAGGTTAGGGATTAGTATTTTTTAGGTTAAGGGTTTTATCTAGGTTTTTAGGGTTTAGGGCTTTGGAGTTTTTAGGGTTTTATAGGTTTGTGGTTTAGTGCTTTTTTTTTTTTTTTAGTGTTTAGCATTTATGATTTAGGGCTGTATAGCTTTAGAGTTTAGAGTTTTTTAAGTTTAGGGGTTTTTGGGTTTTGTGGTTTTTAAGGGTTAAGTGTTTCTTAGGGCTTTTTAGGTTTGAGGGTTTAGGGCTTAGGGTTTTGTAGGGGTTTTAAATGGTTTTTAGGGTTTATTTTTGGGTTTATAGGATTTAGGGTTTCTTAAGGTTTAGGATTCAGTGTCTCTTTGGGTTTTAGGTTTAGGATTTAGAGTTTTAGGTTAGGGTTTAGGGTTTAGGGCTTAAGATTTTTTTGGGGTTTTAAGGGTTTTAGGTTAAGGGTTTTATCTAGGTTTTTAGGGTTTAGGGCTTTGGGTTTTTTAGGTTAAGGTTTTTAAGGGTTTTATAGATTTTGTGTTTAGGGGTTAGGTTTTTTTTATGTGTTTTTAAGGGTTTAGCATAGACAATTTAAGGCTTTATAGGGTTTAGAGCTTAAAGTTTTTTAGGTTTAGTGTTTTTTTAGGGTTGTTAAGGGGTAAATGTTTCTTAGGCTTTAGGGCTTAGAGTTTTTAGTGTTTTTTCTGTTTAGGGTTTACGGATTTTTAGGATTTAGTGTTTAGAGCTTAGGGTTTTGTAGGGGTTTTAAATGGTTTTTAGGGTTTATTTTAGAGTTTTTAGGAATTAGGGTTTAAGATTTCGTAGGGTTTCAGGGTTAGGGGTTTTTTAGTTTTAAGGTTGTAGGTTAAGGGTATTATTTAGGGTTTTAGGGATTAGGGATTTGGGTTTTTTAGGTTAAGTTTATTTAGTGTCTTATAGGTTTAGGGTTTAGGGTTTAGGTTTTTCTTTTGTGTTTTTTAGGGTTTAGCATATACAATTTAGGGCTTTGTAGGGTTTAAAGCTTAGAGTTTTTTAGGTTTTAGGGGTTTTACGGGTTAAGTGTTTCTTAGAGTTTTTTAGGGTTTAGGGTTTAAGGCTTAGGTTTTTTTTTTGTTTTTTAGGGTTAGGGATTACGGATTTTTAGGATTTGAGGTTTAGACCTTAGGGTTTTGTAGAGATTTTAAATGCTTTTAGGGTTTATAGGATTTAAGGTTTCTTAAGGTTTAGGGTTCAAGGTTTCTTAGTGTTTTAGGATTAAGATTTAGGGTTATAGGTTTGGGTTTAGGGTTTAGTGCTTACAAGTTTTTTAGGTCAAGGGTTTTATCTAGGTTTTTATGGTTTAGGGTTTTGGGTTTTTTAGGTTAAGGGTTTCTAGTATTTTATAGGTTTAGGTTTTAGGGCTTAGGTTTTTTATTTTTGTGTTTTAGGGTTTAGTATATATTATTTAGGAATTTATAGGGTTTAAAGGTTATAGTTTTTTAGGTTTAGGGTCTATTGTATTTTTTAGGGATTGTAAGATTTAAGTTTAGGGTTTTTTAGGGTTTAGGGTTTAGGGTTTAGGGGTTAGGGATTCTTTTGTGTTTTTTAGGTTTAGGGTGTACAAATTTTTAGGATTTATCGTTTAGAGCTTAGGGTTTTGTAGGATTTTTAAAATGATTTTTAGGGTTTATTTTAGGATTTAGGGTTTCTTAGGGTTTTAATTTTAGGATTTTGGATTTTAGGTTAGGGTTTAGGGCTTAGGTTTTTTTTATGTTTAGGATTTTAGGTTAAGGGTTTTATCTAAGTTTTATGGTTTAGGGCTTTGGGTTTTTTAGGATTTTATAGGTTTAGGGTTTAGGGCTTATGTTTTTTTGTGTGTGTGTGTTTTTAGGGTTTAGCATATACAATTTTGGGCTTTATAGTGTTTTGAGCTAAGAGTTTTTTAAGTTTAGGGTTTTTGATTTTTTTTAGGATTTTTAAGGGTTAAATATTTCTTAGAGTTTTTTAGGGTTTGGGGTTAAGGGCTTAGGTTTTTTTTGTTTTTTTAGAGCTTAGGGTTTTGTAGAGGTTTCAAATTATTTTTTGGGTTTATTTTAAGGTTTATAGGATTTAGGGTTTTAGGTTAGGGTTTAGGCTTTTTATTAGGTTAAGGGTTTTATCTAGGTTTTTAGGGTTTAGGGCATTGGGTTTTTTAGGTTAAGGATTTTTAGGGTTTAATAGGTTTTGAGTTTACGTCTTAGAATTTTTTTGTTTTTTTTTAGGGTTTAGGATATACTATGTAGGGCATTATAGGGGTTAGAGCTTAGAGTTTTTTAGGTTTAGGGTTTTTTGGGTTTTTAGTGTTAGGGGTTAGAGCTTAGAGTTTTTTTAGGTTTAGGGTGTTTTGGGTTTTTAGGGTTAAATGTTTCTTAGGATTTTTTAGGGTTTAGGGTTTATTGCTTAGGATTTTTTTTTTGTATTTTTTAGGTTTAGGGTTTACGAATTTTTAGGATTTAGGATTTTGTAGGGGATTTTAATGATTTTTAGGGTTTAGTATAGGGTTCATAGGATTTAGGGTTTCTTAAGGTTTAGGGTTCAAGGTTTCTTAGGGTTTTAGGTTTAGGATTTAGGGTTTTAGGTTTTGGTTTCTGGTTTAGGGCTTACGGGTTTTTTAGGTTAAGGGTTTTTTCTAGGTTTTTATGGTTTAGGGCTTTGGGTTTTTTTTGGTTAAGGGTTTTTAGGATTTTTTAGGTTTTGGGTTTAGGTCTTAGGGTTTTTTTTGTGTTTTAGGGTTAAGTATATATGCTTTAGGTGTTTATAAGGTTTAGAGATAAGTGTTATTTAGGTTTAGGTGTTTTTGTATTTTTTTAGGTATTTTAAGGGTTAAGTTTAGGGTTTTTTAGGGTTTAGTGCTTAGGGTATTTTAGGGGTTTTAAATGGTTTTTAGGGTTTTTTTTTTGGATTTATAGGATTTAGGGTTTCTTAAGGTTTATGGTTTCTTAGTGTTTTAGGTTTAGGATTTTGGTTTTTAGGTTAGGGTTTAGGGTTAAGGGCTTAGGGTTTTTTTGGTTTAGGGTTTTATCTTTTTTTTAGGGTTTAGGGCTTTGAGTTTTTTAGGTTAAGGTGTTTTAGGGATTATAGTTTAGGGATTATGTCTTAGGGTTTTTGTGCTTTTTAGGGTTTAGAATATAATATTTAGGTCTTTATAGGGTTTAGATATTAGAGGGTTTTTTTTAGATTTAGGGGTTTTTGGGTTTTTTAGGGTTGTTAAGGGTTAAGTGTTTCTTAGGATTTTCTAGGGTTTAGGGTTTAGGGTTTAGGGCTTTGGGTTTTTTGGGTTTTTTAGGTTTAAGGTTTATGGATTTTTAGGGTTTAGGGTTTTGTAGAGGTTTTAAACAATTTTTATGGTTTATATTAGGGTTTATAAGATTAGGGGTTTCTTAAGGTTGAGGGTTTCTTAGGGTTTTAGGTTTAGGCGTTTGGGTTTTAGGTTAGGAATTAGTCTTTCGGGTTTAGGTTTTTTTAGGTTTAGGGTTTTAGGTGAAGGGTTTTATCTAGGTTTTTAGGGTTTAGGGCTTTGCATTTAAATTTTTAGGTTAAGGTTTTTAAGGGTTTTATAGGTTTATGGTTTAGGGCTTTGTGTTTTATTATGTGTTTCTAGGGTTTATCATATATGATTTAGGGCTATATAGGGTTTAGAACTTAGAGTTTTTTAGGTTTAGGGGTTTTTGGATTTTGTTAGGGTTAGGTGTTTCTTAGGGTTTTTTAGGGTTTATGGTTTAGAGCTTAGAATTTTGTAAGGGTTTTAAATGGTCTTTAGGGTTTATAGGATTTAGGGTTGCTTAAGGCTTATGGTTTAGGGTTTCTTAGTATTTTAGGTTTAGGATTTAGTATTTTAGGTTAGGGTTTAAGGTTTAGGCTTAGTATTTTTTTTTAGGTTTAGAGTTTTTGGTTAAGGGGTTTATTTAGGTTTTTACGGTTTAGGGCTTTGGGTTTTTTAGGATTTTATAAGTTTAGGGTTTAGGGCTTAGTTTTTTTTTTGTGTTTTTAGCATTTAGAGTTTTTGTGGTTTAGCATATACGATTTTGGGCTTTATATGGTTTAGAGTTTAGAGTTTCTAAGGTTTAGGGTTTAGGGTTTTAAGATTAGGATTTAGGGTATTAGGTTAGGGTTTAGTGTTTTGGGATTAAGTTTTTTTAGGTTTAGGGTTTTAGGTTAAGTGTTTTATCTAGGTTTTTAGGGTTTAGGGCTTTGCATTTAAATTTTTAGATTAAGGTTTTTTAGGGTTTTATAAGTTTATGGTTTAGGGCTTTGTGTTTTATTATGTGTTTTTAGGGTTTAACATATATGATTTAGGGCTATATAGGGTTTAGAACTTAGAGTTTTTTTAGGTTTAGGAGTTTTTGGATTTTGTTAGGGTTTTTAAGGGTTAAGTGTTTCTTATGATTTTTTACAGTTTATGGTTTATAGCTTAGGGTTTTGTAGGGGTTTTAAATGGTCTTTAGGGTTATAGGATTTAGGGTTTCTTAAGGCTTATGGTTTAGGGTTTCTTAGTGTTTTAGGTTTAGGATTTAGTATTTTAGGTTAGGGTTTAAAGTTTAGGGTTAGGATTTTTTTTAGGTTTAGAGTTTTTGGTTAAGGGGTTTATTTAGGTTTTTAGGGTTTAGGGCTTTGGGTTTTTTAGGTTAAGGTCTTTTAGGATTTTATAAGTTTAGGGTTTAGGGCTTAGTTTTTTTTTGTGTTTATAGAGTTTAGGGTTTTTGTGATTTTTGGGGTTTAGCATATACGATTTAGGGCTTTATCTAGCTTTTTAGGGCTTATGGCTTTGGGATTTTTAGGGCTTAGGGCTTTGGGATTTTTAGGGTTTTATAGGTTTGTGGTTTAGTGCTTTGGTTTTTTTGTGTGATTTTTAGGGTTTAGCATATATGATTTAGGGCTGTATAGGGTTTAGAGTTTAGAGCTTTTTAGGTTTAGGGCTTTTTGGGTTTTGTGGGTTTTTAAGGGTTAAGTGTTTCTTAGGGCTTTTAAATGTTTAGGGTTTAGGGCATAGGGTTTTGTAGGGGTTTTAAATGGTTTTTAGGATTTATTTTCGGGTTTATAGGATTTAGGGTTGCTTAAGGTTTAGGATTTAGTGTTTCTTAAGATTTTAGATTTAGGATTTAGAGTTGTAGGTTAGGGTTTAGGGTTTAGGGCTTAGGATTTTTTTGGGTTTTTAAGAGTTTTATTTAGGTTTTTAGGGTTTAGGGCTTTGGGTTATTTAGGTCAAGGTTTTTAAGGGTTTTATAGGTTTAGTGTTTAGAGCTTAGGTTTTTTTTTTGTGTTTTTTTAGGGTTTAGCATAGACAATTTAAGGCTTTATAGGGTTTAGAGCTTAAAGTTTTTTAGGTTTAGTGGGTTTTTAGGGTTTTTAAGGGTTAAGTGTTTCTTAGGGTCTAGGGCTTAGAGTTTTTGTGTTTTTTATGTTTAGGGTTTATGGATTTTTAGGATTTAGTGTTTAGAGCGTAGGGTTTTGTAGGGGTTTTAAGGTTTACGGTTTAGGGTTTCTTAGGGTTCTAAGTTTAGGATTTAGGGTTTGAGATTAGGGTTTGGGGTTTTGGGCTTATGGTTTTTTTAGGTATAGGGTATTAGGTTAAGGGTTTTAACAAGGTTTTTAGGGTTGAGGGTTTTTATGGTTTAAAAGATTTAAGGTTTAGGGCTTAGGGTTTAGCATTTATGATTTAGGGTATATAGGGTTTAGAATATACTATTTTTTTAGCTTTAGAGTTTTTTGGATTCCTTAGGGTTTTTAAGGGTTATGTGTTTCTTAGGATTTTTTGTAACGACCCGAGAGCACCCTCTAGTCGTTACCAGCGTATTCAACCTCTCGGAGGTCTTATACAAACCCTTAGCATTCGTCATAGCATTATCATAGAAAAATAGCGAAAAATTTAAAACTTTTCTATAATATAACGCAAGACTTAAAAGTCACCTCATTTAAACCTTTAATACAAAATCGGAATATTACGTCTTAAGGTAGCCATCTTAAAACACGACTACAACACAAGAGGGACACATCCCTTACAATACAAAAGAAACTACTATCTAGTACATTGAACTTAAGGAAACTCTTTAACATAAAGGTCCTTGAATCTTTAAGGACACACCCGAACTTGGGAGTAGTAAGCCAAGCTCATCACTTCTAGGAAAGGTCCTTTAGCCGCCACCACCTACACTTGGTGTAAAAAGATGAAGAAAAACGGTGTTAGTACAAGAATGCACTAAGTATGATAACCATGCAAAAACATGCTTTTAAAAGGACATTTAGTTGGAAACCGTGCATCATGCCTTTTTAGAGAAACTTCATAAACCTTTAACACATTAGGCACAATATAAACCACATACATCATCATACACATGGAAACAATTCATAATAGCACATAAAGCCACTTATAAAATTTTAGCCACATTCAGTGCATACAATACATTACCTTCCTCTTTATCTTAACTCCTTTCCTCAAACAACCCTTAGGGAATACTTAGTGCAATGTATCACCTTAAGGCTACCAATGGTGAACTTACATATAGCCTTCATTAATCCAACCACATATATTCATAGAGTCATAAGTACACCATAAGACATAGTCTTCACATAGGAACCATCACCTAAGACAACCCCCAAGTCCCACTAGGGCAATGTGCAAGTAGCATCCCATAATACTACTCACACCAAGTGTTCCTTGGAAGCCACCATAAACTAGGCACATCATATTCAACAAGTCATAACATCTTCATTTAACATTAGACATAAGACCAACATACTTCATAACATCATATAAGGACTCATTCATTTACTACATCATTAGTCATAACCCATTTAGTT
>JAJOOS010005383.1:0-38397 GCA_029582725.1 Solanum chiquidenum | reverse complement strand
TATGAGGTAAAGGTAAGGGTTAGTAAATTATACACACGTAGCCGTACCAAGGTGCGGGGTGAAATTCTCTAGATGTCGGACCAAGGATTTAGAGATACCTAACTTATCACTTTGCATGTAATACACTAGGAAAGGATTGTTGTTAGTAGGATTACTGCGTTATGAGCTTGTGGGGAACACGTATACCCTAGTTATTCTTCTCATCTTGATAACAACCAAAATTGACTACTGAATTCTGATTACTTATTGAATTTTCATAATTGTTTAACAAACCCCCCCTCCCTTTTAATTAATTGTTGTTTTTTTGGAAGTACTTTGACTAATTGAATATAATCGTGGGTTAAAGTAAAGTCTAAACCATTTTCCTCGTGGGATCGACCCCAACCTACAAGTAGGGTTCTTTACTTGATAACGATCGATTATGCTTCTTTAGGGAGGTGTAATTTGAGCGTATCAAATACCTATATGAATAGGTTCATATCATGAGGCCGATATCTGCAACTTTAAGGATTAATATTGAGGTTAGTGGGCTAAAGTCTTGGCCCCTCATTCAGGAAATTAAGCATTGATGTGAATCTCTCTGAAGTGTATGAGCATAGGTCATAGAAACAATTCTGATAATAGGAATATCCACAAGATGTTGTAATAACTTCGCTTGAGGAATATGCAAGATTATGAATGGATTGATATATCTCTAAAACTCTTTCTGAAGACATCACTATCTCATCCTCAACACTTGACTTGATTTCTCGTCTTATCATCTTCCCCTTAGGTTTGGAGTTGACTCTCTAAAGTCATGGATCTATTTTCATCATCTCTAAATTGGTCTACCTTCCCTTTAATACTCAGAAAGGCTTATCTCATGGCTACAGAACTCTCCATAAGGAGGTAATAAGACTCCCTCTTTCCAAGATGCTTCTATTAACCTCTTCTCATTTGCTTATAAGGCCGTTTCATCTAACTCTTTAAGAGAAAAATAATTCTTACCTTAGCCTATTCCATATTGAAAACTCCAATATACTATCTGGGCATACATGAAAAGTCATTAACTTAGTTGGAACACCATCTAATTACATACAATCTTGGGTACACCTCTTAATGCTTCTTGTTACTCTCACGACTTAGCCACACCTCACTTCCCTTATCTATAAGTTAGGATCTCTCACTTGTACCACTCATCTTCATTGCAGCTAACATCTCAATTCCTCACCTACTCTATGCCAAGTCTACCAGATCAGATCTCAAGACTAACATTATCACCCTCATGTTGCCATTCTTTTGATCACGATGCTCATCTCAAATTCAAGATTAATATTTATTACTAAAATCATATATTAATATGATCTCTCGCTTACTATACTAACTTATAGCTACTAGATAAAATTAAGAAGCAATCGCCCACTATGACATCCTGACAAGTAGTCAATCTTTATCTCTCAGTCTACATCCTTACATATTACTGTCACATTCCACTTCAAAACTTAAGTACTATTTACTCATTCACTATATATAATTGCCTAATTAGTTTTATAACACTTTTAATAATATCAGTTTATCCTAAAAAATCATAAGCCTAGCTTAGATCTATCACCTCATGAATACTCCTGCTTTTCTATCCAGCACCTACACTTGGTCTTTACCAAAATAATGACACATCATTATAACCTCCTTTCTAGTAAAAATATACTCTATCTCATCCTAACTAGTAACTCTTACTCTACCTCCTATCTTGAACTCTATACAAAATTATTAATTCGTAGTCTACCCATAAGGGAAAACTCCTATTTAATAACTGATGAGTCCACAAATTGGACTAATTTAGGGCTATATTTTCATAGAAATTGTGTCCTCAAATACTTATGTTATCTCAATATCTGATGAAAACACTTAAGTTTCAGGTATTTGAAGTTTGAAGGAAAGCATGGACACTACGTCGTAAAAAGGAACAAAAAGGGGCTGAAAAGAATGACAAAATGAAGGCCTGAGGATCGCCGAGTCCACTTGGTGAGTTGCGAAAGGGTCTCACTTCACCTTTTGTTCCAGTGTGCTGAGCCCTGAAGGAAAGGATCAAGTCGGCGGAAAAAGGGAGCAGTCGGTGCATCGCCAAGGAGCACCGCGAAGCAGTACTATGTCGCCCAATGATCTAGAACACGACGATGCCAAAAGATGGTGCAAGATGGCGATGAACTACACCAAAGAGGAAATCCTTGAGTTGATCGGTGATTCCGACTAATGTCCCCGAATGATCCGCTGCAACATAGATTTTTGAAAACTATAAATACTCGTTGAGAGTTCTAGCTTAGTATCAGATTTTAAATATAGAACAATTAATATAATTTTTAGTACATTTTAATTTTTGCTCTGAGTTTGAGAGGGTTTTGGAAATTTGAAGAAGAAGAGGGTTTCATCTCCAAGGGTTTGGACTTTGGTCTCTTGAATTCTTCACTCTTGGCCTATAACAAGACCTAAATCTTCATACCCACTTGAATGCAAGCTCATTTAGGTATAAATTTCTATCTCTTGATGTGTGGCTAAAAACCCCAATTCTTGGTGTGTGATTTAGTGAATATGGGTTAAGATTGTTGTTGGGTCGTGCCTGCTGATAGATTAGATGTAGTTTAATAGTGATTTAGTCTAGTGGTTGTGGATGAATTTAACAAATTTGTAGTTGCAAATACAAGTTTATTTATGTGTTTTCGGCTTGCTCGAGTGAGAGGTCGCAAAACCAAGACTACTAGATTGATAGCCTAAGGAGTGGGTCGACATGAGGTTCAGCCTGAGAGGGTGAGCCCTAGTCCCATATCCTAACACTCAGCTCGAGAGAGTGAGTGGGGTAAGGCATAGGCTGGTCTTCATGGGGCAAGTGGGTGTCCGAGAGGAACCCATTTGAAACGGGGTAAGTTGCTCGAGAGAGAATCTATTCCCATGTATAGCTTAGCCTAGTCACTATTACTCTATAAATTCTTTATCGAAAGCGTGTACCCAACAATTTAGATTAACCCGTATTCCGGTCACGTCCCAAGAATCCCCTCTCATTCATAGATTTCTTTGTTATTTCTACTGTTTTTGCTTTACTTCTGATAAAACCACCAAATTGTTAATTGACACTTTTGTGTCCCCCTTTTAATTTACAATATTTTTAATCGTTAATGTCTTTAGCCACGACTAGTTAGAACTAAATTTTATTTTTCTGTTAATTCTCAAAACCACTCCCTTGGGACTCGGCCCCAACCCTTGGTTGAGTTATTATACTATTGCACGATCATAGACACTTGCATTGGAAGTTTTATCATTGATTACGCAAACATCAAAATGGAGCCACTGCCGAGGAGTGGTGTTACTTGAGAATTCTTAGATTAGTAATTTTTGTTTGTTCTTCTTAATTGTAGTTTACTCACTTAATCTTTAGTTTTGTTTTGTTGGTTCGTTTGTATCCAAACAGAGGAAGTGAGCATGGTGAGCTATACTCGGGAGCCAATGGAGTTTCCCCCATTAAAGGTAATGATGTTTCGGGATCGTATTCTCACCTTCAAACAAGTGGAGGGTGAACGGATCCACAAATGATGGGCAAGAATCACCCGATATGACCTTACAAGTAAATGAAGAATTGTTCGAGTCTTAACTTAGTTATTTTTGAGGTCTTACCAGTATAATATAGACTTGTACAAGTAAAATGATGGTTTTGTTATTTGAACTCGTATCACTACTTTTTCATTGTCGGTCTATGAGATATATTGGGTACACGTGGTTTCATACTCATACTAAACTTGTTGTACTCTTTGTGGTGCAGATTCATTTACGAATACGAATCCATCTCGTGGAGTTTTTGAGTCCGAGCTTGGATTATTTTGGAGTTGTGGTGAGCTGCTTGGTTGTTCCCTAGCCCACACTTCCTTCTATTTTATTATTTATTTTGTCCCTTTTGTATTTAGACATGATATCTCTTATGTTTAGGCTTGTCATATTAGTTTCAGACTTGCACCATATTTTAGAAGCTCTTATACTTATGACCTAATTCTAGGATGGTATTTGTAACATCTAGCTAATTGAAAGAACTAGAAAGAAGTTAAAAATTTGGAAATTTGTTAAGTATGTTAAGTTGAGTTTTTCGTCAACTTGAAACGACCATAACTCCTAGCTCAAGATGAGTTAGGTGTGTTTCTAGATATCGTAGGAAATATCTTGGAATAATCATTCCAACGCCGCCAAGTTTGAGAGATTCCAAAGTTGTATGAATGAGATATGCCCATTTGAAGTTGAGCTATTCAATAAGGAAAGTCTAATCCGGATTTTTGAAGGGCATTTTGGTCTTTTCATTACCTAATTAATTAAATCCATTTTTAGTAAATTATTTGGGGTCTAGATTGAGTTAGTTCAGTTTACGCAATTAAGAATTGCATTAGGGCTTTGAGAGAAGAGAAAAGAGGAGAAAGGAGAAGAGAAGATCAAAATTCATCAAGTTCTTGCGATTTTGGTTGTGGAATTCACCAAGGATTCAATCCTACAAAGTATGTGAGACTTTCATAGCATTGGGTTTGTTCACCCACTCACCAATCATGTTTGTTTCAGCGAAACTCGTTTCTAGAAAGTTGAAAGTATGATGTTCTCGAATTATGTTCTTGAAGTTTGCTTTAGTTCTTGAGATTTGATGGGATTGTGGAGTTCTTGATGAAATCGTGTAGATTTAAGAGTTGTTTTGAGTTAGATTCTTGTGTGTATATACTAGGAATTTGAATCTAAAGATGAATTGAGAAAAAGAACCGGAATTAGGTGAATTGTGGTTAGAAAATGAGGAAGAAAAAAAGTCAGACAAGGAACAGGTACCAGGTTCGCGACTCTCTCCGCGTCGTGAAGAGATCACGGACTCCACTCTTTCAAAAATTATTTCACGATCAAATATTTAAATGCATCTCCGCATCGCGGACTTGTTTCTTGACAGTGATTTCTTGATCTTTTCTCATGTTTAATTATCTAAAAACACTCCTAAACATCATGAAATCTTTCCTATCACAAATCACAATCCTTGAATCCGTAAATTCAATTCAAGGAAAATTAAGAGTCAAGTAAAGAAGTTAAGAATCAAGTCAAGATAAGTTCATAAAGTTTTTCAAAAGTCTTTTACAAACGTCTAAACTTTATTTTTAAGACTGAAGCTTTGAGTTGAGTAAAGAGTAAGAGTAAAAGTTCTTTCCTTCAAAGATTATACTGGAACTAAGTATTCCCAAGAGTTAGAAATGTTTTCACATTTGAGCAAGAAAGGGAAAAGCAGTTCCAAGAGAGCTTTTAAGCTAAGTTTTGAGTAATTATCTCAAACAAAAGAAAGAGTTTCATTTTAAAAATAGATGAGCTAAGTATATTTTGGGAGTAGTATTGAGCACTGATATGGGGACGCGAGTTCATAATAACTCAAGTCTCCATAAACCATGTAGCCATCACGGGTGGTAAAGGATTATATTTTTTAGATGATTCCTTAGTGTTTTTTAGCATAGACTAGTGGATCCACTTAGTTAAGGCATCCTATATGACGGCAAAGTATAGGAAAGTTCTGGCAGCGTGGGCAAGACGCTATATCACCACTTGGTGGTTGTCGGTTAAAGAAACTCCCACAGAAATTACATTACTTTATTATATGAGTAAGTTTAGTTGTTATTGCATTTCTTTAACGAACTGAGTTGCTTTTCTACTATTTTAAAAGCTTTCCATATATTGCATTATTTGTTTTATTGCTTTATATTGAATTAAGTTAATCATGAGTTGAGTAAAGCCAAGGTAAATTTTCCTTTTAGATTCCTTTCAAGTTTACCTTATGTTTAATTTTCCCCTCGCATACTCGTACATTCAATGTACTGATGCTATTTGGCTTGCATCGTTTAATGATGCAGACACAGGTAACCAGGATCAACATCCAGTGCATCGTTGATCCAGTTGAGCACTCAGAGTCAGTTGGTGAGCCTCCTGGAATTTTGGAGGACTCCTTTTACTTTGTTTTCTAGTATTTCAGTTATTAGGATGATTGGAGGTCTTGTCCCGACATCCCTCATTATTTAGAGGCTTCATAGACGGATAGTTATAGTTCTTTAGTTTTTTTCATTTCAGATATTTCTTAAAGACTTGAGTTTTATCCTTATTGGCTAGATGAATGCTTCCTTATTAACATTCTTGAGTTATATGGGTTTATCTTTGTTAAGTTAAGGCTTCCATTGAGTAAGTAAGGCAGGCCAAGGGTTCGCTTGGGGCCAGCAATGGTTCTCGAGGGCTAGTCCCGCCCAGGGTGTAGTCTCGGGGCATGACAAACTTGGTGTTAGAGCAAACAGATCAAGAGTCCTAGGGAGTCTATGAAGCCGTGTCCGTAGAGTCCTAGTTATCGGTGTGAAGTGCGCCACATCTATAATTAAAAGGCTGCGACACTTAGGAAATTTTCTCACTTCTTTCATATTCATTTCGTGTGTTAGAGGTTGATCTCTAAAAATTCACTTTCTTATTCGTGCTTGCTCATGTTTTTTAATTAATCATGCCTCCACAAAGAGCTATTCGAGGTCGTCCTACTAGGAGGAATGTTGCGGAGCAAGGAGTACCGAATGCACCTAAAGTGCATCTCCAAGGGAAAGTCACCAATGCTGAGTTTAGGGAAGCGATTAGGATGTTAAGCCAAGTTGTGCACACCCAACATGGGAAACAAAGAGGTGCTCGACAAGAAGAGGTTGATACTTTGAGGATTCGTGAGTTTTTGAAGATGAACCCTCCAAGTTTCACTGGTTCAAGCACTACTGAGGATCCAGAGAACTGTATTGAGGAACTGCAAAAGGTGTTTGAGGTAATTCACGTTGTCGATTCTGAGCGAGTAGAACTAGCCGCATACCAACTTTAGAATGTTGCTAGGACTTGGTTTGACCAGTGGAAGAAGGGTAGAGCAGACCTACGAATTGGGCATGTTTTGAGGAGGCCTTCTTGGGGCGTTTACTTCCCCGAGAACTGAGAGATGCCAAGGTACAAGAGTTTCTCACTCTTAAACAAGATTCCCTAAGTGTTCATGAGTATGGGTCGAAGTTCACCCTGCTATCCCGTTATTCTCCAGAGATTGTTGCGGATATGAGGAGTAGAATAAGTTTGTTTGTTGCTGGACTATCTCGTCTATTGAGTAAGGAAGGTAAGGCTGCAATGCTAATAGGTGACACAGATATATCAAGGTTGATGGTCTATGTGCAACAAGTTGAGGAGGAGAAGCTGAGGGATAGGGAGGAATACAGAAATAAGTAGGCTAAGACAATAGGGAATGAGTCCGGGCAGCCAAGAAATAATGTGAGCCGGTCTTCTTTCCAACAAAAGGAAAATGGACCTGCTCCATCATCTACTAGTGCACTTGCACCCAGAAATAAAGGTGAGTATAACAGTCAGAATTCACAGCATTTCAAAGCTAGACCTGCATAGTCTCAGGGTAGTATGGCACAAGGAGGTAAATGGGCTCCTGCATGTGCTAAGTGTGGTAGAACCCACCCAGGTAAATGTCGCGATGGCTCCACAGGTTGTTACAAGTATGGATAAGAGGGTCACTTCATGAAAGAGTGCCTTAAGAAAATGCAGGGTGATGGGAATCAGGGCAATAGAGCCCAGTCTTCATTAGTTGCTCCACCAGATAGGGTTGCACCTAGAGGGGCTACTTCCAGTACTGGCGGAGGAGCAAACCACCTTTATGCAATCACTAGTCGTCAAGAGTAAGTAAATTCTCCAGACGTTTCCACTGGTATGATCAAAGTCTTTATTCTTGATGTTTATGATTTGCTAGACCTAGGGGCAAGTTTATCTTTTGTAACTCTTTATGTTGCAAATACTTTTGATGTTCTTCCTGAGAAACTCTGTGAACCCTTTTATGTTTCTACACATGTTGGGGAGTCTATTCTAGCTGAGCGAGTATATCGTGATCGTGTCATTTCCATCAATCAAGAAGACACCATGGCATGAAATATTTAAATGCATCTCCACGTCGCGGACTTGTTTCTTGACAGTGATTTCTTGATCTTTTCTCATGTTTAACTATCTAAAAACACTCCTAAACATCATGAGATCTTTCCTATCACAAATCTCAAACCATGAATCCATAAATTTAATTCAAGAAACGGTAAGAGTCAAGTTAAGAAGTTAAGAATCAAATCAAGAGAAGTTCATAAAGTTTTTCAAAAGTCTTTTACAAACGTTTTAACTTTATTTTTAAGACTGAAGCTTTGAGTTGAGTAAAGAGTAAGAGTAAAAGTTCTTTCCTTCAAAGATTATACAGGAACTAAGTATTCCCAAGAGTTAGAAATGTTTTCACATTTGAGCAAGAAAGGGAACATCGGTTCCAAGAGATCTTTTAATCTAAGTTTTGAGTAATTATCTCAAACCAAAGAAAGAGTTTTGTTTCAAAAACACATGAGCTAGGTATATTTTGGGAGTAGTATTGAGCACCAATATGGGGACGTGAGTTCATAATAACTCAAGTCTCTATAAACCATGTTGTCATCATGGGTAGTAAAGGATCATACTGTTTAGATGATTTCTTAGTGCTTTTTAGCATAGACTAGTGGATCCACTTAGTTAAGGTGTCCTATATGACGGAAAAGTATAGGACAGTTCTGGCAGCGTGGGCAAGACATTGTATCACCACTTGGTGGTTGTCGGTTAGAGAAACTCCCACAAAAAACACATTACTTTATTACATGAGTAAGCTGAGTTGTTATTGCATTTGTTTAACAAACAGAGTTTCTTTTCTACTATTTTTAAAGCTTTCCATATATTGCATGTGTTTTATTGCTTTATATTGAGTTGAGTTATTCATTAGTTGAGTAGCTAAGGTAAGTGTTCCTTTAAGATTCTTTCAAGCTTACGTTATGTTTATAAATTTCTCCCCTCGCATACTCATAGATTCAATTTATTGATTCCATTTGGCCTGCATCATTTTATGATGCAAACACAGGTAACCAGGATTATCATCCAGCACCTCGGTGATCCAATTGAGCACTCAGAGTCAGTTGGTGAGCCTCCTTGATTTCTGGAGGACTCCTTTTACTTTATTGTCTAGTATGTCAGTTGTTAGGATGAGCGGGGGTTATGTCCTGACATCCCACATTTTTTAGAGGCTTTATAGACGGATAGTTATAGTCCTTTAGTCTTGTTCATTTCAAATATTGCTTAAAGACTTGAGTTTTTTCCTTATTGGCTAGATGAATGCTTTCTTATTAACATTCTTGAGTTATATGGGTTTATCTTTGTTAAGTTTAGTCTTCTGTTGAGTAAGTAATCCAGGCCAAGGGTTCGCTTGGGGCCAGCGATGGTTCTCGAATGTCAGTCCCACCCAGGGTGTAGGCTCGAGGCGTGACAGTATTTTAGCTTCCCGCAATTCCTACTTATGAAATATTTAGTGCTTAAGGTATTTCGCTTGTTGTTTATCTTTCACCTTACTTATTCAGTTAAATTGGTAAAACTAATGAATTGGCTTACCTATCTGTTTGGAACATAGGTGCCATCACGACATGTGAATTTTTTGGTCGTGACAGAGACTATTGAGTTTATTTATGTATTTCAAACTTCTTTATGCTTGAGTAAGTCTTTCGCTAAATAGTCATCCAGGCCAATGGTTCTCTTGGGGATCTAAAAAGATTCTCGAGTGTCGGCCACGTCCACGGTATAAGCTCGGGGAGTGACAGATGGACTCTTCTTTGTTGCAAAGCATGGCTAGTCTAGAATGTTAAAAAAAAAAAATCATTCACCATAAATATAAAAACTTTATAGAGAAATCAAACCCCAAAACATTAGATAAAAGAACCCCACAAACAAACAAAAACATAAAAGATCACTCTTTGATTGATGGAAACAAACGAACTTGACTTTTATTTTTTTACAAAGAAAACAAAGAGTTGATGAAGAAACTTACGGTGAAGTTGATAACTTGTTTGTTCTAGAATGCAAATGAAGAGGATTGGAAGCAAAGGGAGAGTGAAGAAATTGTTTTATATATAGGAGAATTCTCAAGATTATGGTAATACATTATGTCTTGATGAGTAGGATCCGGGAGGATTAGTAGTATCTCTTAATTCTTTACAACATTTTTTTTATTTAATTTGATGTGTAGGAATTTGGATAAATTTTAAACTTTATTTGATTTAATTGATGAGTAGGAGATAGAAGGATAAATTTCAAATTTTAGTTCTTGTTATATTTTCTTTAAGCATTTTGTTTGATGAGCTAAGAGAGTAAAATTGAATTTTTATTTAATTTAATATAACAAGTAGGAGCCAAGAGGGTAGATTTTGAATTTTTGTTTTGGTGATATTTCCATTATAGATCCTTTGTAGAAGTGACATAGCATATTTGTTTTTAGCTCCAGAAATATCAATAAATCGTTATATTAATTCTTGTAATATTTTATTAAGCACCTTCAATTTTTAGTTAAATGAAATACTCATTTGTGATATTTTGAATGTGAAATTTCACTAATTTTAAAAGCTATTAATTATTGAATCATTTTATTTTTTATGTACTATATTAAATTTGTATTGATAATCTATATTTAAGAATAACGTAATTTCTAAAAATAGTCGAGATGTAACATACTTTCAATATAAAATGATTAAAAAACTATCACAATAATTAAAATTTTAAACTTACCTAGTTCCTACTCATCAAATTAAATTAAATAAAATTTAAAATTACCCTCTTGAATCCTACTTATCAAATTAAATGCTTAAAATAATATCACAAGAAGTATAATTCAAAATTTACCCTTTTTGCTCTAACTCATCAAATTAAATTAAATTAAATTCAAAATTTACCCTTTTTGCTCTAACTCATCAAATTAAATACTTGAGAACATATCACTTACATTAAAATTTAAAATCTACCCTCTTGATTCCTACTCGTTAAATTTAATTTAATTAAATTACAAACTTACTCCCTTAGCTCATTAAATTAAATTCTTAAGAAAATATCACAAGAACTGAAATTTGAAATTTATCCTTCTGACTCATACTCATCAAATTAAATCAAATAAAGCTTAAAATTTATCCTCATGACTCCTAGTCATCAAATTACATAAAATAGAAAATTGTAAAGAATGAGAGAAACTACTAATCCTCCCTAAATCCTACTCATTAAGAGATAATCTATTACCATGATCTTGAGAATTTTCCTATATACAAATTTGTTCACTCTCCCTTTGCTTCCAATTCTCTTTCATTTGCATTATCAAATAAACAAGATATACAGTGGTTATTTTAAGATTTTCTTGAGAATACTGGCGGAGAAAGGGAAAATGTGGGACTTTTTTTGTGTTACTCGTGGTGAGTTTTCATCAGATAATAAGATTGAAAAATTTGATGGATTTGTGATCACCGAAAGTTGCAACGACGCTCATGAAATGTTAATTTTTATAGATATTTAAAAAATAGATAGGCCAAGGACCATCTTTACTAAAATAAATCTTTTAAGAATCTTAGCAATTTTACTCAAACTATCCTTTAAAGCCTAAGCAATATTTTTTATGTCTTATCCCTAAATTTAAGAATGTTAGAATTTTTATACTTATTTGACCAGTGTAATACTATTGATAAAGTTATTATCAAAATCATTTCAATTGTATTGAGCCCTTTCGAAAAGATTTAATGGTCTGTACGAGACTAGTTTCTTGAAAGCTCGTCGTACTTGTGACAATATTATTCTTGTTCAAGAAGTTTATTAGATCAATGTTTCCAAAAGAAAGAAAGGAAGTTGATACTTAAAATGGATTGAGAAAAAACCCTTTTGATCGAATTGAATGGTCCTTTTCTTATTTAGAGTTGGTGAGATCATTGAGGTAAATACCATCCTGATTGCATACTTAGTGTAAGGAAAGCATGAGTAAACTAAGAGTTAGATTAAGATGATAAAAAAATAATAATGAAATTCTGAGTTATATATCTATAACATAAGTTTAAAGCGTGAATACAACATCATATAGGAAATTGTAACAATATTATTTAAAAATAAAAAATAGTAGTCATGTGAATAATACTATTACTATCCACAATTTATAAGAAAAAAACCAAGATTTTTGTGTGAAATTTACTACACATATTGAATTAATTATCAAAAAAAATTCCTATCTCAACATTGTTGTATGGGAGCATGAGGGTCATTAGCAGGTTTCAACATATTATGGAAGTCTACCGGTTTTCCATTGTTTTGCTAAACGTTCCTCAAATTTCTGCTTGTTTGATTCAAATTTCTTTATTTCATTGATGATTTGTATTTCTTTGAGAAATTCGAAATCTTAGTAAGTGACATAACATGTTACATAATCATTCAGGCATCATAAAATTAATATTTTAGTAGGTGATATGACATGCTATATTATGATTCCAGGATTTATGTTGACGAACTTATGCTATTACAAGTATTTCGAAACATGTATAAGTTAATCGTGTTAAATATGCTCAAATAAACCACTTCTTATTGTAATAATAAATACACAATCGCCAAGTCTTTTGTAGAATGGGCTTATGGTATGGTATTTGGCTAAAGGGAAAATATTCAAGATGTCAATATTTTAACATTTAATAGGACCTCATAGCCACAGTTTCAATATTTATTTAAAATGTAATTATTTTAGTTTGTTAGGTATTTGATTTATGCATTTTATACTTGTTTGATTTGCAAGAATGCAATTATTTAATAACAAAAATGAGAAAATCAAGGAAGATAATATTTTAAAAAAGAACATATCACTTAAAATTCTCATCAGCTACAATTCAAAGAAATCCCTTTTCTCATTCGATTGGATAAACTTTCCTTTTTATTATATTTTCATCGTAATTGTATACCAATAATTTTTACATTTTATGTGCTCACTTTACCATTCAAATTGAAATTGGTATTTTACTTTCATAGTGAAAACTATAAATTGTATCCCACTGATCAAAATTATATTACAAAAATATTACTAATTGTATCCCCATATAATCTAATCATTACATATAATATGATTTGTGAAAGGATACAAGATTGTGGAAAATAAACAGCATTCATAGTGAAAATAATATAATCTGTTGAGGAAAGATACAACATTCTAAAAAAAAATAGTTCAAATTGACTGTGAAAAAAATAGGATACATATATGCTTAAGAAATACAAATCCATTTGACATACCTATTTGAATGCCTACAAACTAAAAAAGAAATACGGTGTTTAAATAAGAATATAAATGATGAGTAAAAGATTAACAATTGACAACTAAAAATTAATATGAATACAATTTTACAACCTTCTTCTCTGACTCTCTCTTTCTTCTTCTTCTCCTTGTTCTTCTTTTTTATCTGCTATGTTCTTTTTTCCGATTTTCTTCATCCAACCTAAATCTGAATTCGTATTCGTTTGTGCATTAGTAATCCTATAAGCACAATTCGAAATTATTAATTATGAATGTATAAAAAATCAAACATTATATGATGTATGGATGCTAATGTAGTTACTACATTCTACTAATATCGAACAATAATGTTTAAAAGACGAATAATTCGAAATACATAAAAGAGTGAAATATCAAAAAATACTTAGTGACTCTGAAAACAAACTAAAAAAATGAAAAATAATGTTTAAAAGACGGAATATTTGAAATACAAAATACTTGGTGAATATTAAAACAAAATCACAAGAAATCTCTCAAAATACTTATTGACTTCTAATTTACCTTTATTAATGAGTGAAAATCTTTTGAATTAATTTTGAGATTTCTTGAACAAAGTGTAAGAAATTAGAAGAGTTGATTTTCTTGAACAAGGAAAGGAGAAAATAATGGTGAAAAAGGGAAGAGAGAGAAAGGAGCAATTTGGGGTAAAACCTAGAAAGGGGGGTAAGTGGGTAATGGGGGTATTTTTTGTACTTTTTTTTACCGTACATGAGCTGAAAAAAGGTCCTATGTGGGCCTAATTTAAGAAATAAAAGACTGAAGTATTCCTAAAACACTTTGTAGCCTCCCTTTCATTAGATGTGGTGCACTTCACACCCATGAAAAAGACTCTACCCAGTGCGGCTTTTCAGACATCCTAGGACACTTAAACCTAATGCTCTGATACCAAGTTTGTCACGCCCCGAGCTACCCCCGAGACGCAAACAGGGGACCTAGGACCACAAGTGATCCCAAGATAACCTTGCTGGCATGATCATGAGCATACTAAAGATAATAAATTGATGTGGAAGCTAAATCATAAATAAAAATGAAAAGATGGGGAATACCCATATACTATAACTGAGATAAATGATAACTAATGAGTTTAATACAAAGAAGATATTAACTCAATACTAAGCTGCATCTAACTATGTCTGAAATAAGCCTCTAAACTGACTAGAAATGTTGGGACATCCCCCAACTAGATCTAGCAAAACTGAAACTACAGACTAAAAGCGATAAAGATAAACATGTCACTAGTCCTCGAAGAATGAGGCCTCACCACTGATGTTGCTGAACAAAAGATCGGGAACCGATCTAAGCGTGAATTTGATGCTGAGAACCTGAACCTACATCACGAGAAGATGTAGCGCAGAGTATGCGTCAGTACTTGAAAGGTACTGAGCATGCATGATAGAATAAAGCTGAAATAAACATATAATTGAACGAACAATAAAGCAAGAGCATAATTTGAACATGATATAAATACTGAATACTGAGCTAACTAAATGCAATGACCAAATTTATAACATGCTGAAACTGAAGACTGACTGTACTGTAAATGAGGTCAATGCAATAGAATCTGAGTGAACTGTAGAAGCTACTAATAACCGACAATAAAACCACATGAGCTAATTGTGGAGTCCGACGTATACGCCTCATCGAGAGGACCCAATATACCCGGCCAAAGGTATAGAGGCATGACTGGCGTGATCACTAACTGATATTGCCCACATAGGGGACTCACACCTACGTGGCTCGTAGTTCTGGGACTATATGGGTACGATGAACCCTAGTCCAACTCGATATTATGCTATTCCCAATAGATTAAGTGGTTAACACATTATGACTGAGTTTCTGCATATAATGGATAGCTTAAAACTGAACATGCAATAATTAATCTGATAATGATCCATTTATAAACTGAGGCATGTATAACTGAATACATTATGACTGAAATACTAAATAGCTCAAAATACTGACATGTAGATACTCATACTTGAAAACTCCTTCTTAGAAAACAATTCAAAATCATATTATACTATGATCATTGATGACTTGGGAGGTCATACTAATCATGTATTAGAAGCTCTTTCTCAAAACTCATCTTAACTTTCTCAAAAACTCAGTTTAAAACTCAAGTGTTGTCTTAAAAAAAACTTCTCAAGATTTATATCTCAAAATAGGGTTTATGCTAAAATATACTGATAATATGGGTTTCAAAACTGGAGCATATGTATCAGAATAACTGAAATATCTTACCTAGCATATGTAATTCAAGAACTAAAGAAATGCATAGCTAGGGTTCTGAAATTCATGCAATAAACTTAGTACAAACATGATAATCTGATTTAGGACATATTCATAAGTAATTCATGATAATCTGATTTAGGACATATTCATAAGTAATTCATGATAATCTGCTGAAATTCTACAAATCCTAGGTCTGTTCATAATCATGGAATCAAGAATCTGACTGAATTCTACGGACCTAATGGGCAAAAGGAACCCACTAGTGAAATCCCACATACCCGGTGACGAATTCCATGGAGAAATCTTTCGATTTCGAGGCTGGAACTGATGGAACCTTGTTGCGTTCTTGAAGCTAGGGTTGGTCGCCTCTTTTTCTTTTTCTTGCTTCTAATTTTCTAAGTTTTGAAGAATGATCTGACTTAGGTAAGTTCTAGTTATGTCTATAGGCTTAAACTAACTAAAACATCATAATTTAGGGTCTAAACGACGTGTCTTAGGGGTTAAACAAAATAGGAAAAGACCAAAAGACCCCTGAATTAACTGTTGTCGGAGTGACCTACGGGCCTTAGGTCAATCTACGGTCCGTAGATTGGGTCCATAAGGCAAGCCTGCTCGACAGGCCTTCACTAAAACGAGCATAATCTTTTACTCGGAGGTTCGATTTTAGAAAGCTCGATGGCGTTGGAAAGAGGATTCAATTATCTATTATATCATAGGTCATGGGACACATAATTCCTTTTGTGCTAAGATTTATGACTATTTGCAGCTGACCCAATAAACAATTTCCATCTAACTGGCTGCTGACCCTCACCTACGGTCATACCTACGGACTGTGGATCGAACGACGGTCCATGATGGTCGACCGTAGTTCGTGTCAGAGGCTGGGTAAAAGAGTCTTGATCCATGGACACGGACTGTGGTCTGACCTGCGGACCATGGGTTTGTCCGTGGGTCGAGACTTAGCCAATTTTCTGAGCTGGGTTTGGAGAAGGGTTGCAGTTGTGAACCACGGACCACCAGCACGGGCATTGGTCTAATCTACGGTCCGTGGATGGCAACCGTGGGTTGCACTTGCAACTTCTCAAAATCTACATTTTGGTCTGTTTCAGATATGGGGTGTTACAACCATGGTTTGTGGGAAGGCTCGTGGTCATACCTTAGCATTATGGAGGCCCAGACACCAAGCAATAGCCACTACCCAAGGACCACGGCTTATGATCCCTGTCGTGGTGCCTAGGAGTGGGCTACCTAGTAAGGGTCTTTTTAGTAAATTCCTTTTTAATTAGTTTTAAGTGGGGGTCGTTTTGTATGGACTTTACTCACCTATATAAACTATTTTAAATAAATAACCACCTTAACTAAGTTGCTAATTCCAAAACCCCAAAAGATCCCAAAGTTCTTCTCTCATGAAATTCTCTCTCTAGAAGTGAAGAAGAAGAAGAAGAAAAGAAGAAAGCTAGGGAAAATTCCTCCATTGTTGCAAGCTTTTGTGAGGGCTTTGAATCAAGGTATGTTAGCTTATTCATCTATAGATTCTTCCATCCATAGAGCCTTCTAGATTTTCCCCAATTGTGAAGATAAAACCCAATTCTAGCTAGGGTTTCCTCCTATGTTGTGGGTAGTGTTGGGTAGGATTCCAATGGAATGGATAGTACTTGTTTATGATTGATTTAGTATTGAATTATGATATTATGATGAATTTATATGTTTTCCATGATTAACCCTAGTATAATTAATTAAATTTATATTATGTGGGTTTATGCCATGAAAGGTGAAAGTGAAGACTTAGAGATGATTTACTAGAATTGATGTTATTAGTAGTTATTGTTCAACAATAGGAACATATAGACATGAATTGAATTGGATTATAGTGCATATGATGTATCATGAGTAGTAAAGTTGACATTGAACCTTTAAGATGAATTATGACTAGATTCACCTAATAATGAAGAATGTGATTAGAATGCCTTGAAATCTAGGTATGAATGATGATTCAAAGAAGTAAAGCTTTGAGAGTAAGGCTGGTAGTCATTAATGTTAGGGCTTTGAGAGTAAAGTTAATATTATGTGATCTTGTTGTGTATTGTTGAAAGCATGTTCTCACTTACACACTTAGGCATAAATATACTTGGAGATGCAAGGTTCTCTCACATAGAATGATTCTAGGTTGAAAGACTTAATAACCTAAAAAGAATCGAAGCATGTTAGACTAGAATAGATTGAAGTTGTTATTTATGATCCATTCATGTATAGCTTGACTTGGTAAGACAAGACGAAAATTGGTAGCTTACGATAGAGGAACCACACTCTCCTAAGGGTAGCTTGACTTAGCATTGTAAGATGTATTTCATGGTAGCTTGAGTTAGTGGTAGTCATGGTACCCTAGGATTGAGGAATCATAATCTTCTAACGGTAGCTTGAACTACCATTTTAGGATGCTTTCATGATAGCATGATTTGGTTATGCCAAGACAAGTTCATGGTAGCTTAGGATTAAGGACACATACGCTCCTAAGGTTAGCTTACGATTGAGAAATCATACTCTTCTAAGGGTAGCTTACATTTGCATTATAGTGTGCTTGTGAGGGTAGCATGACTTAGTTGTTCTAAGAGTATTTCATGGTAGCTAGGATGGAACACTTGTACCTTTCCTAGAATAGCTTGGACTTGCATGATAGTATGCCTTCCATGGTAGTTAGTTTAGCATAATATAGTTATGTTACTAAGATGACTAGTTTGGTCTAGCCTATTAGGGTGCTACTCTTTGGTAGCCTTGAATTGTAAAATAGAATTCAATCATGTGTTGTGATTTGCCTTGTACTAAGTAGAGAAGTACCTTAAATGACTAATGGAAAATAGAAAGGAGGGACTTGTTTCCCCCAACTTGTGAGTATGTATGATAGCCTAAGGTGGTACTTAGTGTGATTGGTATTATGGGATGCCATTTATGCATTGCACAAGTATGACTTGGAGCTACTTATTAGGTGTTCTCTTATATGATGTACGTTTAGTTTTGGTTGTGGCTATAGTTGCCATCTATGATATGATTAACTAAAGGTGATAGTTCCCTTGTCTATATGAAGTAAGCTAAGAATAAGACCAAATGAATGGTAAGTATGAATATGGTGACTTCAAGGTTATGCTTAGTGTGAATTGTATTATGGAATTTTTTCATTCATGCATTGCACAAGATGCTTTAAGGTTACTTGAGAGTGGTCTTATTATGATTTAAATGAGTGAGAGTTGAATAATGATTATATGATGTTTATGTTGGAGACTTTACTTATGATAATTACATTGTCTCTTATGCTTATAGTTGATGTTTCATGAAGTATTGGATTATGTCTTATGTTGACTAACCCTTTTGCTATTATGCTCTTATGATGTCATGCTAGCTAACGTATTTAGTACATTTTGTACTAATGCATACTTTGCCTATATTCTAATCAAATGTAGGGTTCGGAGATTTGACTTCCAATCTTGAGGCTAGGTTTCAAGGAGCAAATAAGTTGAAGATTTGGATGAGTCCTCATAGCTTCGAGGACAAGGCCACTATTTCCTTTATTTCTTTTAATTCCATGTCATGAGACTATTGTATGGGTTGTGTCCCAAAGGTTTTAATTCAAAGTTGAGTTTAGATGGTTTGAGACAAAGTGTCGTAAAGAGTTCCGCTTGCTTTTATAAAAGACTTCGATTGTATGGATAAAGTTTTTAAAATTTCCGTACTTTTCTATTATCCTATGTTATGAATGCTAAGGGCTTGTATGAGACCCCTTCAAGGTCAAGTACGTTGTGTTACTTCTAGGGTGTACCTCTGGGTCGTAACATGGATTGAATTCCTCAAGTACTATGACATGAATGTGCTTTACCATCCCGGTTAGGCCAATGTAGTGGTTGATGCTCCCAGTAGGTTGTCTATTGGTAGTGTAGCACACGTTGACGAAGAAAGAAAAGAGCTAGCCAAAGATGTTCACCGGCTTGCTCACTTAGTAAATTGGCTTACGGACACATCAGATAGTGCGGTGATAGTTTAGAATGGATTAGAATCTTCATTGGTAGCGGAGGCTAAGTAAAAATAGGATAGTGATCCTATATTACTTTAGTTGAAAGGTGCAGTTCATCAGTAAAAGGATGAGGTTTTCTCCCAAGCGGAAGATGTTGTGCTTCATTACCAGAGTCTTTTATGTGTTCCTAATGTGAGTGAGTTCAGGCAGCAGATCCTGATAGAAGTTCATAACTCCAGCTATTCCATTCAGCAAGGTTCCACTAAGATGTACCATGATCTGCGGGAAGTCTTTTGGTGGAACGGCGTGAAGAGGGACATAGCAGATTTTGCGGCTAAGTGTCCTAACTGTAAACGGGTGAAGGTAGAACATCAAAAAGTAGGAGGTATGACTCAAGAGATTAACATTCCTACATGGAAGTTGGAAGTGATAAACATGGACTTCATTACGGGTTTACCTCGTACTCGTAGACAACATGACTCCATTTTGTGATAGTAGACAGAGTCACTAAGTCTTCTCACTTATTGGTTGTCAAGAATATAGATTAGCGGAGGACTACACCAAACTTTACATCAATAAGATAGTCAAATTTCAAGGGGTTCTCTTGTCTATCATATATCAGATAAAGGCCCTCAGTTTACCTCTAATTTTTGGGAATCATTTCAGAAAGGTCTTGGTACTCAGGTAAATCTCAGTATAACATTTAATCCACAGACGGATGGTCAGGCAAAACATACCATTCAGACCTTAGAGGACATGTTGAGAGCTTGTGTGATCGTTTTCAAGGGTCGTTGGGACGATCACCTACCTTTCATAGAGCTTGCCTATAATAACAGCTTCCATTTAGGTATTCAGATGGCCCCATATAAGGCACTATATGAGCGTAGATGTAGGTCCCCAATTGATTGGTTTGAAGTAGATGAAGCAGCCTTGATTAGGCCAGATTCATTTCATGAGGCTATGGAAAAAGTTCAACTCATAAGAGATAGATTAAAGACATCCCAGAGTCTTCAGAAGTCCTATGCAAATGTGACGAGAAGAAACTTAGAGTTTGAAATCGATGATTGGGTTTTTTTGAAGGCGTCACCTATGAAGGGGGTTATGAGATTTGGCTAAAAAGGAAAGCACAATCTTAGATATGTAGGTCCTTACAGAATTCTGAAAAGGGTTGGTAATGTGGCTTATAAGTTAGAGTTGCCAACAAAACTAGCAGGGGTTCATCCAGTCTTTCACATTTCCTTGTTGAAGAAATGTGTGGGTTATCCGGCATCAACACTACCATTAGAGAGTGTGGCTGTGAAGAATAGTCTCACTTATGAAGAAGTGTCAGTTGAAATTCTTGACCGTCAGGTTCATAGGTTGAGAAAGAAGCTGACATGATGGCCAAGTATCCTATTTCCTTCTGATTTCGTTTCAACTTGAGGTAATAGTTCCTCTCCAGTCTCTTAATTTACTCTTGTGTAATTCAGTCTCAAAATCTTGTTCCCTCAGTTATTCTTGCATTTCAGCATATTTGTATGCTCTTGGAACTCAGTTCAGATAGATATCAGTTTCTAGTACTTAGTGGTAGGGACTGCAACTCCTCCACTCCATACTCAACCTGTTTAGATTTCATTTGAGGACGAATGTTCCCAAAAAAGAGATAATGTAACACCTCGAATCTCAAAATGTAGAAAATCCTAGCTATCAGAAAAAAATTGGTGCCAGTACTAACAAAACCACCCACGGACCGTAGGTGGGGTTCTGCCGTTAACGCCCAAATGTTTATGGTCTCCGATCTCACCCACGGTCGACCAGTACAGTCAATGGTTGGACCTAAAGATCATAGGTGAGGGTCAGCAACCAATTAGAGGGAAATGGTTGTTGGTTCAATTTCAAATGGTCATATGTTTTAGCAAAAACAAACTAGGTGGCCCATGACCTATCAAATTAAAGATAATTGAATTTTATTTCAAACCCCACCGTGTTTGCTATAATCCTATCTCGAAGTAAAACGTTATGCTCATTTTAGTGAAGACCTGTCTGGCAGACCATGAACCACAACCACAGTCGACGATTGGTAGTCCAAACAATGGCCCGTAGGTCCCTCCATAGATAGCCTTCGTTAGCTTTTAAGTTAGGGTCATTTAATTCTTTTTCCTATGCGTTGGGCCCATAAAACACATCGTTTAATGCATAAACTACGTCGTTTTACTCAGTCTAAGCCTAATAACTTAGTCAGACTTACCCAGAACCTTCATTCTCCAAATATCATCCAAACTTAGAGCAAAAAGAAGAGGAAAAAGTCGACCAAACCTCCCAAGAACAATCAACAATGTTCTTCAAGGTTCAACCCCGAAATCCAAAGGATTTCGCCGTAGATTTCATCAAAAGGTATGTGGGATTTCAGTTGTGATTTCCTTTTATCCACTAGGTCCCAAGAATTTAGTCAGTTTTCTTGATTCTCCATATCTTGTTTAGACCTAGGGTTTGTAACATCTTAGGAATTTATTGTTATTTCAACTGTTATATAATCCAAAGTCTAATTATTAGGTTTCGTTGGAAACGTTGTTAATTCCTTGTATAAAACTTAGAACCCTAGTTTGTATAAATTCTCTTAGTTCATGAATTATACTTGCTAGGTCAGTTAAACAGATAATCATGCTCCAAATTTTGAATGTCACATTATCAATATATAAATGTTGCATTCTCATATTGAATGTTAGTATTTTAAGCTATTCAGTCTTTCAGTAACATTTGTGTCATATATATTTAGTTGGGAGTAGACATAAAACTGAGTTGGAATAGGGTTCAGTGTACCCTCCTAGTCCAAAACTATGTGCCGCATAGGATTACAAGTCCCCTCAGTTGGGCATCAGATTTAGTGATCACACCAGTCATGCCTTTATACCCCTAGGAATGTATATTGGGTCCTCTCGATGCCTTTCATGGTGTAGGTTCAGGTACTCAACATCGAGATCACGCTTAGATTGATTCTTGGTCCATATTCAACAGCTTCAGTGGCGAGTCCTCATATTCTGAGGACAATAGACATCTGAGATCTATGTGATTCTCTAACTAAATACCATCAGTATGATCTACGTGATGATAAAGCGTTTCGTCCATGCTGTTAGAACTGACATATACCTTGTCGGGGTATAGAACATCCTCAACTATGCTATGGTTAAAAGCAATAAGGAATCATCTGAAAAATATGATCTTTTACCCATTGTTTAAATATATGGTTGATGAGGATTTTGAGTTGTCTGAACTGATTCCCATATCGGTGATCAATGCTACTCCCAATAATATGTAGAACTCATGCTCAAATGTAAAAACACATAACTCATCCTAGACTTGAAATATGGTCGTTTTAAGTTGACCTAATTAGAATCTTACATCAAAACTTATTAGGGTTGAGAGGTTAATCATTAGGTAATGATTAGATCCATATTAAAGACTAGATTAGAAGGGAACTAGAGTGTTGTTGTTATAAAAGTGTAGCGTCCTTTTTAAAAAAATTATATTGATTTCTATCAAAAGTCCTTGCGATCATTAGATGTTAGAGGTACTATATTATATCAATATTATTAATTTAGGATATTTTGTGGAATTGAGACTCAACCCTAGGCTAAAAATAAAGGGAAAATATGAGACTTTACATCAAGATTAGGAACTTAAGTGTAGGTTGGGTGAGTTTTGGATCTTAGCTAGACAAGTAGTAATAGGGGTGTCTATGAACTCATTTGCTTACGAATATTGCATATTTGATAGATTTGGGAAAATTTTGTAGCTTTATGAAAGGTAAAGGTAAAATGTTGAAGATTCGTGACACATGTTCGACATTCAAGGTATGTTAAGACTTTTAGACTTTGTTGAAGGATGTTTTTTTCTAATTAAAGAATAAAAATGGAATAGACCATGGGTTAGGGCGAAAGATGGGGGTCTCGTACCAATTGTGTGACGCGCATTGGTAAGAGTACCGGTGTTATATAGGGAAAGTTTATTACTATAGAATGCAGATTGTAATCCGAGAATGGCAAAGTATATGGGCATTAGCTGATGTATCACTGACTTGAATTCTTTTGTCTGATTATGTTTATTTATTAAACCCGTATATTTGTGATATTTTAGGTGATTATATATCAAACTGATAATTTATTGGTTGAGATGCATCGTCATCCTATATTATTGAAATCATATTGTGCACATGCATTGACATGATATTAAGTATAAGTTTGTCACGTGAAGATCGTCCGTGTTGGGGATTGTGAGATGTAAAGATTATAATTTGGGCACGTGGAGATCGTCCGTGCGGAAATTATTTGGCTTTATGATAGTGCATTGAGATCATCCGCACAGACACATGGAGATCATCTGTGTTGGTATATGGATCTCGTGAGTCCCCCATGGGTCATGAACTTTCGATGTATTTCTGAGCAGTATCATTTATATACGGTTGAAAGAGTACTTGGCATCTGAGGCATATTATTTCATGGTATCACATTGCATTGAATCTAATTACATGCTTGATTCTTGTTGATTATATTCTCTATTGGTGGTTGGACATTACGTGACATTTGATTATCCCTATTTGATGAAACTTGACTGGTAAGTATAATGCATATTTGTACAAGTAAAATGATGATTTTCTTATTTGGACTCCTGCCACTACTTTTGCATTGTCGGTCTATGAGATATATTGGGTACATGTGGTTTCATACTCATACTACACTTGTTGCACTCTTTGTGGTGCAGATTCATTTCCAAATACGAACGCATCTCGTGGAGTTTTTGAGTCCGAGCTTGGAGTATCTTGGAGTTGTGGTAAGTTGCTTGGTTGTTCCCTAGCCCACACCTCCCTCTATTTTATTTTTTATTTTGTTCCTATTGTATTTAGACATGATATCTTTTATTTTTAGGCTTGTCATTTTAGTTTCAGACTTGCACCTTATTTTAGAAGCTCTTGTACTTATGACCCAATTCAAGAGTGGTATTTTAGCTTTCCACAGTTCCTACTTATGAAATACTTAGAGCTTGAGGTATTCTGCTTGTTGTTTAGCTTTCACCTTAATTATTCAGTTAAATTGGTAAAACTAATGGGTTGGCTTACCTATCGGTTGGGAACATAGGTGTCATCACGACATGTGAAATTTGGGTCATGAAAGAGACTATTGAGTTTAATTATGTATGTTAAGCTTCTTTATGCTTGAGTAAGTCTTCCACTAAATAGTCAGTCAGGCCAATAGTTCTCACTACAACAAATATGGTTCTCGAGTGCCGACCATGTCCACGGTGTAGGCTCGGGACGTGAAAAATTGCCTCTTCTTTGTTGCAAAGCATGACTAGTCTAGAATGTAAAAATATCAATCATTCACCATAAAGAGCAAAACTTTATACAGAAATCAAACCCCAAACAATCAGATAAAAGAACCCCACAAACAAACAAAAACATAAAAGATCACTCATTGATTGATGGAAACAAACGAACTTGACTTTTATTTCTTTACAAAGAAAACAGTGAGTTGACGAAGAAACTTACAGTGAAGTTGATAACTTGTTTGTTTGAGAATGCAAATGAAAGAGAATTGGAAGGAAAGGGAGAGTGAAGAAATTTTTGTACATAGGAAATTTTCAATATTATGGTAATACATTATGTCTGCATGAGTAGGATTCGGGAGGATTAGTAGTTTCTCTTAATTCTTTACAACATTCTATTTGATTTAATTTGATGAGTAGGAGTCAGGATAAATTTTAAACTTTATTTGATTTAATTTGATGAGTAGGAGTAAGAAGGATAAATTTCAAAATTTAGTTCTTGTTATATTTTCTTAAGCATTTAGTTTGATGACCTAAGAGAGTAAAATTGAAATTTAATTTAATTTAATATAACAAGTAGGAGCCAAAGGGTAGATTTTGAATTTTAGTTTTAGTGATATTTTCTCAACAAATATATAGAGCATGGTATTGCATTTCCATATCAAATTCTTGGAACTTGGAAGTACATTGGAGGTAATGCACTTCCAAGGACTTGATATGGACATACAATACCACGCTCTATTTGTTGCTTTGACACATCTTCAACTTCCTTCAATTTTGCCTCCACGCTCTCGCTCCGTTGTTGAAGCTCAACAATATTGTTCAACGTTTTAACGGATGTTTTCAGCATCCTTTCTATGCTAGTGATCTTGATTATTTTTTTCCATGACGACACTTCTACTTTGGGAAAGTAAGAAAATATGATGTAGAATATTGATATATTGATACCACGAGTATATTTATAGTGATTAATTATCATACTATCTGGTACGAATGAACTCATGTACAATAAGTAATTTACCATAAATGGTAGTAGAATATTTTGGATCCCTTCTTATTAATTTCGAATTATTAAATTTAAGAATCATATTCTAATTTAATATACAATAATTTATTACATTTTCATTATAGATCCTTTGTATAGGTAATTTGACTTTCAAATTTGCACCTTTAGATTTTTTGTCAAACTTATTGAACTCATGGTAAAAAAAAAGTATTTATAAGAGTCAAAACTATTTTTAAATCATTTTGACTTTATGTTGTAACATAGCATATTTGTTTTTAGCTCCTGAAATACTAATAAATTGTGATATTAATTCTTATAATATTTTATTAAGCACCTTCAATTTTTAACTAAATTAAATACTCATATGTGATATTTTGCATGTGAAGATTTCACAAATTTTAAAAGCTATTAATTATTAAATCATTTAATTTTTTATGTACTATGTTAAATTTGTATTGATAATCCATATTTAAGAATAATGTAATTTCTATTAATAGTCGAGTTTTAACATATTTCAATATAAAATGATTAAGAAAATATCACAATAAATAAAATTTTAAATTTACCTGGTTCCTACTCATTAAATTAAATTAAATAAATTTAAAATTCACACTCCTGTCTCCTACTCATCAAATTAAATTAAATTAAATTCTAAACTTACCCTCTTGAATCCTACTTATCAAATTAAATGCTTAAGATAATATCACAATAACTATAATTCAAATTTTACCCTTTTTGCTCTAACTCATCAAATTAATTTAAATAAATTCAAAATTTACCCTGTTCAGTCCTGACTCCTACTCATCAAATTAAATACTTGAGAAAATATCACTAAACTAAAATTTAAAATCTACCCTCTTGATTACTACTCGTTAAATTAAATTAAATTAAATTACAAATTCACTCCCTTAGCTCATTCAATTAAATGCTTAAGAAAATATCACAAGAACTGAAATTTGAAATTTATCCTTATTGAATCCTCATCAAATTAAATCAAATAAAGCTTAAAATTTATCCTCATGACTCCTACTCATCAAATTACATAAAATAGAATGTTGTAAAGAATGAGAGAAACTACTAGTCCTCCCTAGATCCTACTCATCAAGACAAAATCTATTATCATGATCTTGAGAATTTTACTGTATATACAAATTTGTTCACTCTCCCTTTGCTTCCAATCCTCTTTCATTTGCATTATCAAACAAACAAGATATACGGTGGTTATTTTGAGATTTTCATGAGAATGTTGACGGAGAAAGGGAAAATATGGGACATTTTTTCTGTGATTCAAGGCAAGTTTCCGTCAGATAATAAGATTGACAAATTTTATGGATTTATGATCACCGAAAGTTGCAATGACGCTCATAATAATGTTAACTTTTATAGATATTCCAAAAGTAGATAGGTCAAAGACCACCTTTACTAAAATAAATTTGTTAAGAATCTTAGCAATTTTACTCAAACCATCATTTAAAGCCTAAGCAATATTTTTTATGTCTTATCCCTAAAGTTAAAAATGTTAGAAAATTATACTTATTTGACCCGTGTAATACTACTGATAAAGTTATTATCAAAATCATTTCAATTGTATTGAGCCCTTTCGAAAAGAATTAATTGGTTTGTACCAGACTAGTTTCTTGAAAGCTCGTCGTACTTGTGACAATATTATTCTTGTTCAAGAAGTTTATTAGATCAATGTTTCCAAAAGGAAGAAAAGGAAGTTGATGCTTAAAATGGATTGAGAAAAAAAAATTGCTCTAATTGAATGGTCCTTTGCTTATTTACAGTTGGTGAGATCATTGAGGTAAATGCCATCTTGATTGCATACTTAGTGTAAGGAAAGCATGTGTAAACTAAAAGTTGGATTAAGATGATGAAAAACCAATAATGAAATTCTGAGTTATATATATAACATAAGTTTAAAGCGTTAATACAACATCATTTAGGAAATTGTAGTGTCACGACCCAGACAATCGGGATTGGCACCCACACTAACTCTCCAGTGGGAGAACCATTACTAAAACCCGACTAAGCAACGTAACAAAAAGCTATGCATTTAAAGATACAGAAGCAATTTTAAATGACTAAATAACATGGAGTTCCCATAAACTCTGAAAGCTTAATTAAACAACTAACAAAACTATTGTAGAAGTTCAACCCCTAGAACCTGAAAGTCATTGTACCAAAACTCTATAATTCAACAAGTCTAAGAAAAGGGGTACAATCCCAAAACCAAATATAAGAATATGTCTGAAACACAAGTCTAAGTTCGAAGAAAATGGACTAAACAAAAATGAAGGATCCATGGCAGCCTGAAAGAACTGACTCACCCTCGAATCGGGTCTCAATTATTTGTCTCCTAGCTGAGGTCTATTAGTAGCCATCTTAAGATGCCCTGTACTCAACAAAGAACGAGCAAGTGAAATATTAGTACACAACCACAGTGTACTTATAGGATCACGCGACTACACTAGTAAGCGGAACATATGCAAGTCATTACAACACAGTAAACACACATATACAGAAAGCATAATTCAGTTATCATTTCAAGAGTAATGTACAATTCCACTGTATCAATAACAAGTAGATACGACAGTTTATAATGGTCCTCTCATGGGACTTACACCCAAACTGTTAGTGTGTCTGAAAGTGACACTCGATCCAATATACATATGTCGTAATGTAACACCAAATCCAATGTATGTGTCGAAACATGACATCCGATCCAATGTATGTATCGAAACATGACACCTGATCCAATGTATGTGTTGGAATGTGACACCCGATGTAATCAACACAATAACAATCACAACCACACCATAATAAAAAGTACACCTAGTCACACATTTAAGTAACAGTTTCATGGCATGCAATTATTACACATAATCATTTCATTAGATTCGATTCAACTTTCACTATTCTCATACACGCATGCATACAATAAAGCAATTAACACGCATATATCACATAAAAAAAGAAATCGAACCATCACCTACCTCCAAACCAAGATTGAATCCTCCTAAGACACTTGAGCCTTCCATTTCTGGAGTTTTTCAGCTTGTTCTTGGTCTAAAACAAGTAATTTAACACAAGGATCAATAAAGAAGGTCCAATTTACCCAGATAATAATCAACTATCCATTCAAGGCCAAACCTAAGATCCTAAGGTTCAATTTAAGGTTTTTCCCACCATTAGCATCAGGCCAAACCCCTCCCCCAACTATAATTACCCAAGATTCTACGTTCTACAAATCAAAATAATGATTAGGGGAGTAATTATCTTTCCTGTAGCTCTAGAAATCGTGGAAAACTGTCAAGAAACTTCCCTGGGTTGTCCCTTAGCTCTCAAGAACGACGTTTTGCAGAAAATAACGTTATTGGGGTTTTTCCCCGATTTAAGTCGCGTCAGTCTCGCCTCAGCAGCACCCAACTCGCCACAGCTGCCCCACCCTGGCAGAACTAACTCCGCCCTCAAGGCTTGCATGGACACTGAAAGTCGGAATTTGAGTTCCAAGCTCCCATTTCGCAACACACCTTCAACCCTTGACGTTCAAAAACTACCCCTTCTTGCTAATATCAGTTTTGGGAGTTCTACTTGCCCGAATTTGATTATGTAAAGCCGTACGGGCTCCTTAACGTCCTGGCTATCCACTCATGTGGTCAAATTCATAATTAAACCTCCCATTTATTGCAACATTTCCCTAGACCTCACCTGACTTAGATTTCGTCCAAGTTTGACCTAGGCTAGATACAAATTTACCCATCACTCGTCCCCGAGTGATAAACTAGGAAAAATTGACGAAGGTAAGAGTAGAGCTTGCTAAAATCCCATTTTGGAGTAAAAAGTGATGCTCGTTTTAGTGAAACCTTGTTGGGCAGACCACGAAACACAACCACAGTCGATGGTTGGTAGTCCAAATGAAGGCCTGTAGGTCCCTTCGTGGATGGCCTTCGTCAGTTTTTAAGTTAGGGTCATTTAGTTCTTTTTCCTATGTGTTGGGCCCTTAAACTACGTCGTTTAATGCCTAAACTATGTAGTTTTACTCAGTCTAAGCCTAATAACTTAGTGAGACTTACCCAGAACCCTTATTGTCCAAAAATCATCCAAACTTGCAGCAAAAAGAAGAGGAAAAAGTTGACCAAACCTCCCAAGAACAAGCAACAATGTTCTTCAAGGTTCAGCCCCAAAATCTAAAGGATTTCTTCGTAGATTTCGTCACCAAGTATGTCGGATTTCACTAGTGAGTTTCTTTCATCCAATAGGTCCCTAGAATTTAGTCAGTTTTTTTGATTCTCCATATCGTGTTTGGACCTAGGGTTTGTAACATTTTAGTAATTTGTTGTGATTTCAGCTGTTATATAATCCATAGTCTAAATATCAGGTTTTCTTGGTAACGTTGCTTAATTCCTGGTATGAAACTTAGATCCCTAGTTTGTATAAATTTTCTTAGTCTATGAATTATACCTGCTAGGTCAGTTAAACAGATAATTATGCTCCAGATTTTGAATATCACATTATCAATATATAAATGTTGCATTCTCTGATTACATGTCAGTATTTTGATCTATTCAGTGTTTCGGTTACATTTGTGTCATACATATCCATTTGGGAGTAGACTTAACACTGAGTTGGACTATGGGTCAGCATACCCTCATAGTCCCAGAACTACGTGCCCCCATAGGATTAAGTCCCCTCTGTTGGGCATCAAATTTTGTGATCACGCCAATCATGCCTTTATACCCGTAGCAAGTTATATTAGGCCCTCTCGATGGGGCGTAAACATCGGACTCAACGTTTAGCTCACGTGGTTTATGTCGGTTAATAGTAGTTTCCATAGTCAGACTCTTAGTGCATTTGACAAGGTTTTCAGTAGTTATATCAGTATATAGTTCAACATGTTATTTTCATGATTAATGCTTGGTCATTGCATTCAGTTTAGCTTTTCATTTATATTTCAGTATCTATATCGCTGCGCAGATTACATCATTGCTCAGTTATGCTTTGTTTAGCTTATATATATATATATATATATATATATATATATATATTTGTTCAGCTTAGTATCTATATCCCGCATGCTCAGTACATTCCAAGTACTGAAGCATACTCTACACTACATCATTTCATGATGTAGGTTCACATACTCAGCATCCGAATGTCGGCATTCAGCACATTCATTGGTGAGTCATCATATTCCGAGGACAATGTACAAGCTTTCATTTTGGTATTTACTTTCAATTTTCAGTTTTGTTACAGATAGCTGGAGGGCATGTCCCAGTAACTCAACTCAGTTAGAGGCTTTTCCGACATAGTAGTAGATTCAGCTTGAAATATTAAGTTTATCTTTCATATATCACTAAACTCTTAGTAAATTTTATATATTCAGACTAGTTGGGTTTTTCCTCCATTTCAGTAATCCATTTTTTTAGCTTCCGCATAGTACATGTCTTATTCAGTTATTCTCAGCATGCTTGATATATGCCAGACAGAGGGTTAGCTTGGGGTCACTCATGATCCTAGGTCCCGTGTTACGTCAACGAGGTAGCCTCGGGCAGTGACAAAGAGTCTACTCGATGTGGCTTATGAGACATCCAAGTACCTTTCTAAATCTTATGCTCTTAATACCAAATTTGTCATCACCCCAAGGTACACCCTAGGTGCAACATGGTGTATAAGATCCCGAGAGGCCCTACACAAGCCACTTAGTATACATCATATATCAAACGTTTGACAAAGCAGAAGTCTAAAACAAGTCTCAAAGTCATCTAATACATCATAAGGAAAGAAATTAGGACGTAACCCATACATCACTTACTAAGTTTGAAACGAAAAGACATAAAAAATATACAATGTCTCAATCCTCAGATTATGAGGACTCACCAATCAACTGAAGCACCCAAGGGATGTCTAGCCACGAGTGTGTGAAGTAGGAACATCAGACCGTACATTCAAGAGATAATGTAGACACAAGTATGCATTAGTACATGGAATGTACTAAGTATGGGGCAATATGCATAAAAATGAGCATGATAGTATAAATGATTTAAAACATGCAGACATGATCAATAATTGGACATTTTATCATAAAGAGATAAAACATGGAAATTATAGGATATAGTCAATGCATTTGGAATAAAGGACATAATAAAAACTTTGAAGAAAAGCTAGTCATTTTTGTGGGATTTTATCTTTAACCGACAATAAGACCATGAGAGCTATGTAAGGAATCTGGTATATTCCTCATACCGAAAGTAGGAAAAAGTTCTTGCCAAGGTAGAATCCGTAGATATCATGTTTTGCTAAAGTGGATCCACTATTTAGGACTTTTTAGAAAATCCTACAGGGGCACATAGTTTGGAACTAGAGGTTGCTACTAGAGACTACCATATTTGAGCCTCCACTTCAAAGCCCTCTTGGTGCTAAGTTTATATCCTAATGCAATAGATAAGAAGTCAAATATCAATTTAGCATAGGAAAGGAAATGATCAATAATAATCCATATCTTTCAAAATAAAAACATAGAATAACTCCTTAAACATAATTCAACATAGATGAGAAAATCTTTAATTGCATCATAGTGAATCTATCTGTGAGAAATATCTTTCATAATCATGATCATAAAAGATGTGAGAAAACCTCTCACAATAGCATTGATGCTTTCCTTTCAAAACATCCTTAGATTAATTTATAATAACTTCATAAAGACATGCATAACTTCAAAAATTTCATAATTCATAGGTTTATGAGTTCATCATAGCTTCATAGTTGAAAAATCATAATTTAGGCATGGTTACACATAATTTCACTACATATCATGTATTAACATTGAATTATGCATTAGAAAACTTAATTAATAATAATCAATCACAATTGAATAATACCCACGAGATTGAATTGAACCCCTAACTTGAATCAATGAAATTAAAAGGATAATTTGAAAAACTTTGAGGACCCCATGGAGGAAAGAACTCCATGGGTGAATACTCACATACCTTAATGCCAAAAGCCGAAGAATAATGGAGGATCGAAAAATTGGATGGAATCCTAGCTGTTCTTCTTCCTTAGCCTTAAGAGAATTTGAGAGGATGATTTTTGGTGAGCTTTAGGGAATTTAGGATATTGAGTTTAAAGTGGGTGATTTGGGACTGAAAACATTTCTATAGGGATTAGGGTAGAAGGAAAAAATGACGTAGTTTTGATTTAAAATATTTATAGAAAAAATCCTTTAAATAACTGCCAGACTTCGACCTACGGTTCAGATCTCCAGACAATAGGACTTTCTACGGTCCATATAGGTCAATCGTAGACCAATTGTTGGGACCATAATTTCACTATCTCTTTTAACGGAACATTTCTACGTCTCATAGGTCTTCATAAGGTTCATAGAAACAACCTGTAGAACCTCGCATATGAGACCCTATCTATGCCTCGTACAAGTAGTAAAGGACCGTCCTGATGAACCGCTAAAAAGGTACTGAGACTTGATTTCAAAAAATTATTTCCCCCTTTGTACAATTGTCATCTATGGCCCATAGAAGCTTCTATGATCCTTAAATGAGAACCGTAGACATAACTTGCAACCCAAAAAATTATTTTCCTTCTTTTCCAAATTTTAGATGTTACATGATTATACAATGTCTTTCCTTTATGCCGAATTTCATACGTAAGAATTAGGTCAGCTAAGATACTTTTTAGGAGCAGAAGTTAGCAAGAAGTGAATTTTTCTATCTCTATTCTTGAACTACTTATAGACATCTGAAAGTTGGCAGCCAAACCTGCAGTACTCCAATGGTTCCAAATGTACATCTTATGAAATATGATGTTGTTCTTTTTAATGATCCTGAGAAATATAAAAGGTTTGTTGGAAAATTAAACTACCTTAATGTGACTCATCTGGATATTACTTTTGCAGTAAGTGTTGTTATCCAGTTCATGTCTACACCTACGATCAAACATTGGGAAGCCTTGACGCAAAATTCTATGTTACTTTTAAAGGGGCGCTTGGACTTGGCATATTGTATTGCAATCACAATCATACTTGTGTTGGGTGTTCTGCAAATGCAGACTATACTGGATCCAAAATTGATAGGAGATCGACTAATAATGTTCCATTTTTCATAATTTTGTTTTTAATTGTGAAATGACCATTATTCCCCTTCTTGTAGTATTTTCGTGCTTAGTTTGTGTTTCGTGAATGGTTGGTGTAGTCCGCAATGCGATCGAGTTTGCTTTTAATAATTTGACTCTTCTTGAGTTGAGAATTCTTGATAGGGTTGACTTTGGTCTACATTTTGAGTTCTGAGCATAGGATGGGAATTTCGTTAGTTCCGAACGTCAAGTTTGAGCAAGTTGAGTGGTTGGTAAGGTTTTTGATGCCTTAGGTTGAGAGTTGGGTGTTTAGGCGAGAAGTTGAGCTTAAGGACTAAACAGAGGTCTATGAGGGTATTTTTGTCAAAACAATCTTTTTTCTGAATCCAACGATTCCATTGAGTTTGAATGTTGAATTTTGTAGGGTAGCATATTTTGTTTATTTTTATCGAGTCCCGAATGAATCCCAAGGGTCCCTTCGGAGACTTTAATAAGTTAGGGGGCTAATTTTGTTGAGGTTGACCTCAGTCAACATAGTCAACTCGTGGTCAAGTATTTGATTAATGGCTAAAATCAGCCCCCTTTCTTAAATTTCACTTTCTTCTCTATTTTGGAAGCTTGGGAGGGAGATTTTGGAAGCATTTTCTTGAGAAGAACTTGTGTGTGCATCATCATGACATTGAATTTTGGGTCGTTATATGACTACATACTATTGCGTCTTTGTTGGTGGGAACCTAGTATCATGGAGGAGTAAGAAGCAAATTATTATATTTTGATCCAGTGTAGAATCCGAGTATAGATTTATTTCATAGTCTACGTGTGAGATTATGTGGATACATCATATTTTAATGGAAATTGGCCCAAAGCATCATACACAAGTAGAAATTTGTGTGATGATCAAGCTACTCTTCATATTTCCTCAAATCTGGTGCATCATGAAAGAACTAAACATATTGAGGTTCCCTGTCATTTTATTTATGACATAATTCAGGAGAACTTGACTTCCACTTGCTATGGGAAGACAGGAGAGAATAGCTAATTTGCTGACAAAGGTGTTACATGAATCTCGAGTTGATCATCTTTGTAACAAGTTGGACATGATCAATATCTATGCTCCAACTTGAGGGGGAGTTTTATAGAATGTATATACACTTCATTCCTAGTAAAGTACATAACCTTATTTAGATAGCAAATTTATAGGAATCATATTTTATTTCATTTCTAAGTTAACACACAATCTATTGTATTTGCACATTGCTTATCTATTGGTATAAATAGTCTTCTTCCCATATGATTATATGGTATTATAACCTTGTCTATCCCCATTTGGGTTCCCTGTCCACGCTCTAGTCGGGTCTGAGCTTGAAGGGGGGTGTTAGGGTCGGTAAAAGTCTCACATTGGTAGGAAAATGGACTGGTGGTCTCCTTATATGGAGTTGACAAATCCTCCCCTCATGAGCCAGCTTTTTCGATTGAGTTAGACACAATTTTCATACCTATACAAATACCATTAGTTCCCCCTTGCTTCCTTAGAAGTTGTGCATCATGTCCTCCAAAATATTTACACACAATCTAGGTATGATTCTTTACAAAGCTTAACTTGGTTACTTATACTTTACTATCCATGAAGGTGTGGACTCAAAAATGTACAAAAGGTACATAAAGCATAGAAAACACCGCTTCAGCAGAACTCTCTCTACCCACCTATACTTTCTTTGACTAAATATTCATTAGCCATACGTGAATTTACTGTAGTGATAGCATACAAAACTTCTTCATCCATCCAAAACTTTTGGTTGCCGCATCCAAGAAAAAATCAGTGGGAATAAAAACTGAATTTGATTACTGGCTATACATCAATTATTGGCGCTGACTCTGGATTATAAATTCATGATTTGTTTCAATTTTCTTTTTGATGTTTAGATGATGTTTCTTCTTTACTCTATTTATATTAAAATAAGACTTTAAGTTATTTATAATATTTCTAGTGTCCTTCGCAACTATAAGAATGTTTAGAAGGTACTAAGTCTAAAGAAGAATATAAAGGTTAGTCTTAAAAAGATTGGCTTTGGTAATCTGTTATTTGAAAATAAGGTAATAGAAAAAAAGGTAAAAAAAAAAACACTAAATTTTTTTCTAATTTAACAGTGAAGTTTGCTTTCTGGAATTTTTTTCCTTTGATGGAACAGGTAACTTACTCTGCTCAGTGTCACAATTGACAAGGTGAAGATATTTTCATTTTTTTTGTAGGGAAAGATCCAAGAGATACGTGATAAAAATAAATGAAAAATCATTAGCTTGTTTAAAACTCGATTCCAATGCATGTCAACTAGAGCGTCATTTGTGAAGTTCGCTTCAATTATCCTCATCAATGTTCTTGGACAATGTTGTGTCTGAACAACTTAAGTATAAGAATTCTTACTTGGTTCTACTTCCATGTGGAAGTCGGATTTCAATTATTTTATAGATGATTTAATTTAGATTATTTGCTAATATACACTTACTGTGTCGTCTGTAAACATATTGTTCATTATTATGGAAGAAAATTTTGTAAAGGCCAGTAATATATATTCCACTTTGTTGGAGATCTTGAATGTTATGAACAATGACATTGAACTGAACTTGGTGATATCCTATAGTTAAAATTCTAAATTTTGCTAATCCGGCTGCTAGCTACCTTGGAGTAATTTCCGACAGTGCTCTACAACTTAATTAGTGTTTTGAATTTGAAACACATTCTTTGGATGTTGCATATCACTTACTTTGTTCACTAATTCCCTTTAGGTCCTCCACACTTGAGGAACGTCTTTTACAACATAGGATTCTGTTAGAAAATTAAGATTTGTCTAGAAACTCCTAGATTGGAGATATTTCGTATTAGATATGTTAGAAAAGTGAGATATGTCTAGAAACTCCTAGGTTGGAGATATTTTGTAGTACATATGTTAGAAAATTAAGTTTTGTTTAGAAACTCCTAGATAGTAGATATTTTGTAGTACGATATGTAGTCTTGATTTAAAATGAGTGGTGGTTAGTGAGCCACATATGTACATAGTTTGGTGTGAGACATTTTTCTTATTATGTGGTTGTCATCTCACACTTTATCTATAAATAGACCATATGTAGTGAAACATCTAGTGAAAAAATTGAACTTAAGAAAACTTAAGCTTTCTTCTTCACTTTCAGATTTTCTGTAGCAATTTACAGCTGTGATTTCCTACTGTTTAAACCTTGTAGACTCAAGTTCTTCTTACTATACGTTTTAACATGGTCTCAGAGCCTATTTTCTAAGGGATCTGAATCAAATTTTGTTTGTTTCGCTCATCTACTTTCTGTACTTTCTTGAATTTGCTTGCTGAAAAAATTTATGGGCACCTGAAAATCAACCAACGACATGTTCTCCAAATTTTACCGGAGAGAATTATCACATAGGGGCCATCAAAATGAGGCTTATCTAAAGGCTCTCAACTTATGTGAAGTTGTTCAGCTTGGATAACCTGTTGTCCAGCCATTGAGAGTTAATGCAACTCTAAATGAAATTAAGCAGTATGATGAGTTCATGACTAGATCTCCACGAGCTCTCACCTGCATACATTCAAGTCTTAAGGATGTGATATTTACGAAGATTATGACATGTGAAACAACCAAAGAGGCTTGGGATAAGTTAATGAAGGAGTTTGAAGGCAGCAGTAGAGCAAAGTATGTTAGACTCTTTGCATTGAAGAGAGAACTTGAGCTTTTGAAGATGAAAGACTCAGATAGTGTGAAAGAATACTCTTCAAAGCTAATGGAAATTTTGAACCAGATAAGAATACTTGGTGAAACCCTTCCAGATCAGAAAGTTGTAAAGAAGATCTTGGTCAGCCTTCCAGACAAGTTTGAATAAAAAATCTCATCTATTGAAGAGTCTTGTGACTTGACTACTCTTACAATAGACGAACTAATCTCCAAATTGCAAGTCCAAGACCAACGGGTCACTATGAGAAGTTAACGGATAGTAGAAGATGCCTTTCAAGCAAAGCATAAATTCAAACATCAAAAGGAAAGTAGAAAAGTCTGGTTTGATAAATCTGGAGAGGTAAAATCTGGTGGAAATCAAGGTGATTTGTCGATAAAAGGAAAATTTCCACCTTGTGGCATTTGTAAGAAGACAAAGCACTTAGAGAAGAATTGTTGGCAGAATTCAAAGAGGTCTCCAATTCAATGTAGATAGTGCAAGAAGTATGGTCACATTGAGAAGTATTGTAGGCAAAAGAAAAATCAAAGCGGCCATTCTACCATCGAGTGAATTTCGCAGATGATCACCAAATTGAAAAATCAGAGAAGGAGGTTTACATGGCCTCGCACACATCACATATTGACCAATGTAAATAGTATGTTGATAGTGCGTGGACAAGGTATATGGCGATTGATGAAAATTTGTTTGTTACCATGGACAGATCTGATAGAACCAAAGTGAAGCTTGGAAATGGCGCATTGGTGGAAGCTCACGGTAGAGGGTCAGTAAAATTTCCTATTGACGAAGGTACGAAAATTATTAATGATGTTCTTTATGTGCCAAATTTGACTCAAAAC
>JAJOOS010005382.1:0-19872 GCA_029582725.1 Solanum chiquidenum | reverse complement strand
ACCATATCTCCTGCCAAGATTCTTGCACATCGATGGGTTAAAGAAGCTGGTTCTTCTTCTTTGGAACTGCTCATTCACTGGGTTGACCGTCCGCTTGATGAAGCTAGTTGGGAAAACTATGATCTCATTGCAGATCAATTTCCTTCTTTTCGCCTTGAGGACAAGGCGACTTTTCAGGGAGGATGCACTGATACGTATGCTCCTTTAAGGACTTACTCTAGAAGAAAATATAGGCGAGCAGCATGTAGAGATAATCTATCTTAGTTTATCTGTCATCCTTTCTTTGTATTAAGTAGGATAAAATATATAAGCAGTAAATTATCTATAGTAGTTATAAAGTAGAAGTTATTACCAAACAGCAGCAGTTATTTACAGTTATTTACAGCAATAACTGTTTATATCTATCTGTTAGGAGTTATTTATGTTTACTATAAATATTTGCATTTTAGGAGAATTCAGAAAAGGGAAAAATATTATTATGTCTTTATATCTGGAGATTTGTCCACTCCATACGGACATTGTTATTGGTTAATGCAGTATTTAAGATTCTTGCACTTTATTTAACTAGTAAAGTTTCATTTTCATTTCATTTCATATCAGTTTCTATCAGATACCCTCTGCTTTGGCTTGTGAGAAGCACATTTTACTTGGCCACCAGACTCAGTTATGGGAGAAAAATGATATATGACTGGACACTTAGGTACCAAATGGATCTTAAACCATACACTACAGAAACTGTCCTTTAAATCATTCTCTATTTATGAGCTACATAATCATAACAGTTGCAAGACTATCAAAACTAAGGTTTCAAACATGACCACCTGAGCAGCTACAACAACTCTACTTTTTCATTGCTTTTTTTTTTTGGCTCAAACACAGTCTTGCATTTCTTGTAGAGGTGAAATTAAAAACATATAGTGGAGCGTCACAAACTACAACAGTTTGTTCAGAGGCACAGAACACACCTGAATTTAGTTCTACAAAGTTTAGCAAGAAGTCCTCAATAATGGACTTGGGTTTCGGAGGTAGATCAAAAACCTCAACAAAGGTCATGAAACACGAACAAGATACTAAAGACGTTAAACTACTTAGTTAGGGATTGTTTGCTATTGCTTATGCCTCAGCAGAGAAGTAAAGTTCCCCTTCTATAACTTAATCATTACTTAACAATGTAAGGTTAGAACGTAATAGTAATAAATGGAAAGCAAGGTGTGGCGGTAAGTCGAAACTTTTTGGTCTCCTACTTATGATTCAACATTTAGCTCAATCTAAAACAGATGTCCTTTTTACATCAATGGCATCAGCTGGAGCTTGCACCGAATTACTTACCCACGGAACTCATTTAACCCGACCCTGCATGAGTACCAATGTCCCTTCCCCTTTCACTCCTAGGAAAAACTTTTGGGATGAGCCCTTCTACTCGTCATTTTTATATAAGAAGGGAAATTCCCGATCCCAGACGAGGCTCTGATCAAGGCATATAAAAGCATCAGCCTCATCCTAAAAGGACTGCTTTAGCTTTGGGGTTGATTTATGTGGCTCAACTCTCAAGATTTTGAGTCAAGAGTTCAGGTGTTCAAAAAGGTGGTGATGCGGCATTGGCATTTTTAGCAAATATACGTGGCTATATACTTGTAGCGATCAAAGGACATATTTATTATTTATAGTTGGAAAAGGTAATTGTATTGGCCTTTGCTTCGAGAACAACATTTGTGCATAAATTCATACAATAGTTTCTTCAGAAAGTTCGTGCCACGGGGTAATAAATTGATGCACATTATGGATCAAATTGTTTTATGGAAGGAGACGGCCAAAAGAATTAACTCACAGAATAGTTACCCTAGATGTCAAAGCTTTTACAATTTATTTTGTTGCTTTACTCTTGAAAGCTTCCTCTTTAACCACTGACCAGGCTTCTTCAACTTTTTGTCGACTCTCTTGAATTTTCTCCTTTCTTGTTTCGCATAATCTTTCAAGACTTTTAACCTACAGTATATATGCACAGTAGTCAGAATCTTGACTCTTGAGGCACCTAATTAGAACTTATGACCAATCAAACATTATATGAAAAGAGAGACAGCATATTTCCACCTAATTAGCTTGAGAAGAGAAGCAATTTTCTGCCTATCTAAAGTTCTTGTATAGAATGCCAACACACTTAATGCTCATGTTATGCCACAAAAGATGCAGAGCCTATGGAAAAAACAAACATACATACAGAAAAATGCCTTCTCAATGTCTATCCATCTATACGAAGTAGCATATCTAAGCAATCCATTCTGCAGCAGATGAATTATATTGGAACCCATCTTAGGTATTCTTTCTTCCCATCTCACAATTCTCAAAATGCAAGTTTCCTTTTTAGAGTTGAACTCACCAAAGAAAAGTAATTGATATCAAAGTACAGGTTCACTAACCAACAGCAACATTGAAAACAATGTAGAGTATGACGTCAAGCCACATTATGGAGAAGCACGATTAAAGATCTGATAAGGATTATGAAAGTTTTTAATTAATCAGTTAAGACTACAATTCTCGAATAAAGCTATAGAATAAACATTGACCATTGTCTATAAGCAATCCTTTTTTTTCTCTCTAGTTATTTCAGCCATTTATTATCACCAGTAATTTTTAACTTTTCTGCTAGTCCTTCACAGGTTTTCGAACAGACTTGTTACAAATTCAGCGCCAAATTAACCGCTCCACAAACAAATACTAGATTGTGTACTGGAAACAGAAGTCTTTGGAGTAAATTCATACTGTCAGGAACTAACAGAATCGAAGGACATTCTGAAGATGAAAGAAGACTGCATACAGGGAATAATAGCAGTTACTTAATCAGTTAATCACAAGGTTAAGCATTTAGAACTTAATAAAACAAAGACAGATGTCAAGAACCTGAGAAGGTCTGATTGTCTTTGCTGAAAGTCCAAGATTCTGTTTCCTCCGCACATAACCCACTCGACTACAGATGCAACTGTGTGCACATCTATTGCTTTTCAGAGGATCCACCATTCTGTGATGGTGAGTCCTGGATATTATAGCTCTCAAGCCTACAAATCAAGTCTCAGCCTGCATTTTGTCCTTGCAAATCTGAAAATGAAATATAAAAAGAAAAAAAAAACAAATTTTAATGAAATGACAAACAGAAGTACAAATCACGCAGGCTTGTACTTTATACAACATCCCCCAATTAAACTAGGAGGAATGGACAATTTACCAGATCAAGAGTACGCTCGCCATTTCCATATAAAAGTGATATGCACTGACTTTCCAATTCAGGCTGAAGAATTACCTTAATTAGAAAACAAAACACTCTTGTCACATAAAAGGAAATATCATGGTTTAAGAATATATCTAGAGAAAATGTCATGTATAATAATATGAAAGGTAGCCTCACTGCTTACAATACTTTGGCCGCAGATGACATTTGTGATTGAAGTTAACCTCAGTTGGTTTTCCTTCTCACCAGTGTACCAAATCAAAAACTTTTCATCCTGGAAAGAAAGAAAAAACCCATATAATTCACCAACAATAATTGAAACATCAAATGGCAATGATTCATAAAATAGAACGAATGGAAATGGTTTGGCCTGAGGTGTGGTGATACAGGTCTAACTTGCTTTAGACCTTAGTTTAAGATCAAGCACCAAAGGTTTACATTTTCTACTTTTCAACCTTTCCATGAAATGCAGATGCCTAGACTACAGATTAGAAGAGGTTTAACAGAGAGGGACTTGGTATTGTGTCCATTAGTTAATTATAAATTCTTTACTTGTTTGATGGGAAAAAAACAATCATCAACCCTATAGCAAGCTAAGAATGCAACCCCTAATTTTAATTTCAAGATTAATTATGCTTAAGCATCCACAGTGACCTTTTTTGGCTTTTGACTACAAAATAGACTTTCACATTTCTCCACACATCCCAAATAAATCTTTGCTTTTAAGATGACGAACAGAACATAGACAAGAGAAAGACAATATGTAGTGAAAGAGGTAAAATTTATTTGACTACACACGAAGGACAGAAATTGAAAGTTTGGGATACAAGAGAAAGACGATATGTAGTGAAAGAAGTAAAATTTATTTGACTACACACGAAGGACAGAGATTGAAAGTTTGGGATACAAGAGAGTACATATCATCTTGAATGTCTGATTAATAATTAGGAACTTGAACAATAGTTAAGCGCCAATCTCTCTCCAAGAGGCACTTTCAGTATTTCACATACAAATAATAACACTTCCAGCAAAGAGGAGCTTTGCCCGTCTATGATCAATTCATTGTCAAAACAATTTGAATATTATAGTTTATTTTAATAAAAGAAGAATTAATAGAGGTCTAAGTTGAATTCTAATGTACAACGGTTTACTGTCTTCTTAGTTCTGCAGTTGGAAAAGATCACCGATGCTTCACAATCGGGATCAAAGTAATGGGAGATTCAGCAGAAGGTGTGATTTGGCTAAGCTCTTACTTAACTAATCACAAGAATAGAACTCTCTTTTGGGCTGCACACAAGTGAATGCCAAGCCATATGTTACAGCGAAAACTAGAGTAATTTTGCATCTCCTTTTTTGACAATGAGAACAATAGGTTATTCAGTTATGCCAGACAGTACGAAATTCCAACCAATATATTATTGTTATGACAATTTTCTTGGTTAAAAGGCAATGAGATATGCTCTCATTAAAACTTTACCGCGGATAACCATAGAAGATAAAATTTGGGCTTCCCTCTTCTGCCATACTTCAAAAGATGTGCCCCCTTCTTCACAGCACTAATGCCTGGACATTGTTTGAGAGATAAAAGTGACACGGAAAAAAAACGATGTTAGTAGAATAAAATTTCTACTGGTTGACCCAGGAAAGACATAGTTTCTCGTTCTACAGTACAAACGAGAAACTATGTTTTTTGCTGATATCAGCCCTTCATTCGTTAGTTAGATAAAGTATCAGCAAAAAGCATAGTTTCTTGTTCTACAATTTCCAAGAGATTATCTGACAAAAAAAGGTTAAATATGCAATTCGATCATATGCTGATCATAGAAGACTAATGAGACAATAGCAAAAACAACTGTGCCTAAGTCCCAAACAAATTGGGGTCGGTTCTATGAGACAATCATCAAGGAAAATAATATTAGTGAGCTAACTTAAGCTAGAAGAAGATCTAATGGTGTTCGTGAATGACCAAATTAGAGGATATAATCCTTAGGAACTTTTTTTTTTTTTTTGAGGTTAAATCCTTCTGAGGAAACTAAGGTTTAAAATTTAACCAAATTTGAAGGGAGGGAAAATGTCAAAGAAAAAGTTCTCCTGAGATCATCAAGTTTTCTGTTTATCTTTCAAAGCAACAAGAATATAAACATATTTTCATCAAATTTTTCACCATGACTCTCTGCAAGTATTTTCTGTTATACTATGATGTGTATCATCAGCCCTCTAGACCTATATTATGCTATAAAATTGTGAAAAGGTCTCAATAAAGGCAATCAACTCAAGGCCTGATATATAGCTTTTGCTCGGAATTCGTATACTTTAGGAGGAACAAATACAACAATGTCACAAACATATTACTGCTTCCTCATGGAACAATATAGGAGCTCTGAATGCCTTGATCACGGAATTGTCAAAAGAAGTGGTGGATCATTCCACAATGCATCTGGTGGACAGTTTGGAGAGAGAGAAGTGGGGGGTGTTTTAAAGATAGATCTAATTCCATTCAGAAAGTTAAATGGCATTGTATGATATCTTTCTACTTTTGGTATAAAGAAGTAGATTTAGAGGATATAAGATCATTTGTAGATTTATTAAGATCTCTGTAAGTATCTTCTGTTCTATTTGTTTTTTTTCTTAATCTTTTTGATGGTATCCAGCATGTCCTCAAAAATATCAAGAATCTAGTCCAGGGAAAAAATTCAACATTTGAAGAAAGAAAAACCTGTTCAACAGCTCGATCAGAAAAACCTGGCTCATTCAGCTGCCGGACCAGGTACTTGGTAATAACAAGGTCAAACTGCAGCCTGACAACCAGCACAGCTTCAAGAATGTATATCAGGCGCCAGCAGGTAGAGCCTCAGGATGAGATAGTCTCCATGTATCATTTCTCGACCTCTAAAGGAGCTGAATATTGGTGGATTTCGATGCATGTAACATGTAATACAAGCTCTCAGAGAGTTCAAGTGCATTCTCCCATTTATTCATACTTATTAAACCCTTGATGAGGTTAACAAAGTCTGTCAGCTCTGGATCTGCACCTTTCTTTATCATGTCCACATATAATTCAAATGCAAGATCAATTTTGTTTGAAACAGAAAGGCACTCGATCAAAGAAGAGTACATTTTCTTATCAAGATGCGGAAATGGCGAAGATGATGAAATCTCTTTAAGTAGCTCAACGGCAAATTCAAGTTTTCCAGCTTTTAGATAGCTATCAATTAGAAGCCTATAAACTGGAATAACTGGAAGAAAATGGTCGTTGCTCATGTCCTCTAATATACCCAGACTGACTAAGTACTCCCGTCTGAAGCCCTCAATAACCTTAAGATGGCTGGCCATGTGTTTTGGCCAACTAATTTGTTTCATTTCCTCTAGGAGTTGGAGAGCCTCATCCAAAAGTCCTGCAGCACAACAATGCTTTATTACAACTGAATAGGTTATGTAATTTGGCGCACAACCCTTATTACTCATACTCTCAATGAGTTCAAGACACTTATTCACTTTTCCAGCTTTGCCAAATCCATCAATCATTGCAGTATAGGTTACAACATTTGGATGACAACCCTTTTCTTCCATCATCAACATAAGTTTATAAGCTTCATCTATTTTACCAACTTTACAAAGGCCATCTACCATCTCTGTGTATATAACAACATTTGGGGGGCAAGAACTCTCGAGCATTTTAGACAAGACTTTTACAGCAAGATCCAAACGTTTATCCTTAAATAGCCTATCAATTAGAGAGCTGTAGGTGTATATGCTTGGACTATATCCACATTCTGACATTTTAGCAAATATCTCCTGTGCATCATCTAGCTTACCAACCTTGCAAAACCCATCAATCAATGCATCATAAACAATATGATTTGGCTCGCATCCTTCCGCTAACATGACATCCAAAAGATTCCGAGCTTCCTTCACCTTGTGAGCTTTGCACAATCCATCAACCATAGCTCCAAATGTAACAACATTTGGTTCCTTATTACCATCAAAATCAACCTTGAAGTATAAATCTACTTCAGGGGTATCTAAACTCCCCTTCATTCTTGCATAGATCTGGCAAGCCTTCTCTAAATGTCCAGCTTTACAGTATCCATCAATCAAAGCAGTGAAAGTGACAACATTTGGGATGCATCCTTGCATTAACATTGATTCAAAGAGCTCATTTGCATCTGAAATTTTCCGTTGCTTGAGGTAAGCATGGATAATAGCTGTGTAAGTCACTACATTAGGAGTACAACCCTTTTGAATCATTTCATTCAACCAATTACGAGCCTGTTGAATAAGGCCAGATTTACAAAAGCTATCAATCAAAATTGTGTAAGTATAAACATCTGGAACAATTCCATTCCGCTTCATTTCTTGGAACAACAGGAATGCCTTGTCCACTTTGGAGGCATTACAAAGAAAACCAATCACTTTCGAGTATGTACTGACATCAGGTACGAAACCTTTGCTCATCATTTCCTTAATAACACTAAAAGCATCCTCATATTTTCCAATCGCACAGAGGCATCGAGCAAAATTGACCACATTGACTTTATTCAGTACTAGTCTTGCAGTCAGCATTTCACTATATACATTTTCAGCCAATTCTAGTACATCCTTGCTTGGTAACTCCTCGTTGCCACAAATACCACCAATCAATATATTGTAAACGACGTATCCTGGCTGGCAGCCACAGCCATCCATTTTTTTTAGCAATTTGTAGGCATACCAGTAATCTCCTGATCTGCAATATGCATGTACAAGAGAATTAAATATTTTCTGACCTGGATAACAACCTTCAGAAATCATAAGATTCAGAACCCTCTTGACCCGACCAAGTTTTCTCCTGTTTAAGAGTGCACAAAGCAAAACTTGATATGTTACAGTATTAGGAATACATGAAATAGTGCGCATTAAGTTGAGAAAATTCATTGCTTCTTCAAAGAAGGAACCTTCACATAATCCTGAAATCATATTAGTATAAATTACTGTATCAGGCACAAACTCTTCCTTGTCAATTAAATCAAGGGCATCTCTCCATTTACCCACTTTGCACAATGATCGCGTAAAGCTATTTATTGTATGCTTATCCATCTTAAAATTCAACTCTGACATCTCCTTGTATATTAAAGATGCAGTCTCCAATCTATCAACTTGCAGAAACACCTGAACCAATGCATTATAAGTCGTAGCCGAGGGCTTGTAACCAGAATCCTTGAGCCTCCCTAGCTCCTCCAGTGCTGAATTCCACAACCCATTCCTGCAACACTTTCTTATCAACACATTAAGCAACTTTCCAAGCACTTCCTTATCGTCTTTTCCTATATCATTAAAAAAATGTTGTGGTACACCAACACATCCTATTAAATCCAACAAAGCATCATAAACAGATGCATTATGCACATACCCAATTTGTCTACCAGCCCATTTAAAAAACTTGACACCTAATTCAGGGTTATGTATATTTCTCAACACATCAACCACTAAACCAGGGTTGAGTTTCTCCCTAAACAACCTAAGAGCTTTCTCAGTTCTCTCTCCAAACCCATCATTACCGTTTCTAATAGCATTTATCACCAAGAAAACATCATCTGGAAACTTACCAGTGTCAGTTTTGGAGCTAACTGAACCCAAGATTGAATCTTGCAAAAAACCCAATTCTTGAACTGAAAAAGATGATTCTTTTAACTTATTTTCTTGTTGCGGAGTATATTCATCTTCTGGGAATTTCAATAATGGGTCTACCAATTTATCGAGTTTATTGTCGGCGCACATGAATCTTGAAGAAATTATGAATGGATGACCAAGAAAACGAATGGGAAGTGAGTGAGGAAGAGCATACTTGAAGAGCTTTAAGGTCATTCTACGGCTAAGGGTTTTATGCCGTTGCGGAGGCGCCGGACGACAGCCGGGGTTTAAATGACAAGTGAAAGGGCATTCTGTAATTTTACCAATACTAAAAAGCCAAATAAAACAATTGTTATTTTGAAAAATTTATATTCTTACCGAATAATAGAGAAAAAGTAATATGATGAAAAAGTTAATGGTGTTAAATTGAGGTTAATAAAATAAAAGATAATTTGGACAAATATTAATTCTTTTAGTTAATGTTTTCTTATAGTCTATGCAGAAGAAAAATATGATAAATAAAATGAATTGGAGAAGCACTATAAAGTATTACACTAATTTTATACATTTTTCCTTCATTCTATGATCTCCAATACAATAACAAGTCGTTAAGGGTCTGGCCGAACTTGCCCAAAGAGAATTAATTAGAGGCTCAATTAAATAAATTGAGAAAGTGTGTTTCTATAAAATGAACTAAGAAATTAAAAATTAAAGCAATAGAGAATAGATAAATAAAAACCTTTCATAACATCTCCCCAATTTTCCACACCTTTATAATCTTTTTCGTGATCTATTTAACTAATATCATGTTTAACACAATCTGGTAATCACTCTTTATATAACAAAATATAAATATAAGCATGAGATGTGGATTGTGATGTATAATACACTTGAAAAATATTTTTTTTTAAAATATTTAAAACTTCCTCTTGTTACTTTACTTTGTCTATATTTCTTTTTTTGTTATCATTTTATAACAATTTTGATATCACGTGGAAAAACTTTAGCATTCAACTCGAAAACTTTAAGTTTATGGATAAAGTAGCGCAAGTATATCAAAACAATATGATATTATTTGTCATTTTATCACGTATTTCATATAAAAATATGACAAGAAAAATGCATTTTATTAGAATACTTTATCACACAATAAATTCCAAAAATAAAATGACCAAGTTGAGCACGAGCGTCGGAATTTTTTATTTTTCTTATGTTGACCATCAATTTTTTAAACTATTGGAACAAATATATTTAGAAATAATAAAATTTTAAAAAAATCTAAGTCACAAGAAATTAAATGAAAACATTCGATTTTTTTCATAATTTAAGAAAAAGAACTTTGACTTAACAAATACTAGTAACAAGCTTACATGTAATTATCTATGATAGTCCTTCCATATTCCATTGGCAATACAGAATTGCACTTTCCCCTCACATGTTAAGTGATTAAATAATACTTTTTCTAACATGAATTAACCACTATTGTAATGATGTTCAATTTACATTGTGAAGAAAAAGGAAAGTGGAGACTACTTCTTCAGCAAAACTTGGTTCACATTTTCATATCCTTCAACATCATACTTTTTGTACACAGAAAGTTGATTTTCTTCCCACCACTTCTTTGCTTCCTTCTCAGTAAACTTTTTCCTACTGCAAAATTCAACCAAAAAGCCATTTGGTAACCAGTTTTAACATATTAACAAAGGTGGAAAATTTTCTGTATCATTAAACTTATGAAAGGAAATATACCTGAACCTGACTCGCTTGAGTCCCTTCTTTCCACTTGGCAGCACTGTCAATGTAATGAAAACACCGAGCTGATATTGTTCCACCCATTCAACTTTTGATGTTCTGAGCCCAGCTTGGCCATGATCAGCTTCTTTACAAGATTCTTCTGCTGATCGGGAGTCCACGTTGTTTTCTTTGTTATAGAAGGATCTTAAAGTACTAGAGAATACAATTGGAGAACCACATAGGCTATCAACATTTCTCTCCTCTAGTTGTGTGTTTGCAAGAGGCACAACAATTCGGTGTCCACTTATATGATTTTGGCTCTCTGAATATGTTGATGTTGTCTGCAGTACATTTGCAATAGCTTGAACACTAGCTTCTGCTCCAGCAAAAAAGGTTTCTGACATTGCCTGAAGCTGCAATTAGCACAACAAGTTACAGCAAAAAAAATTACGGACATTCACAAAATAGTTTCTTTAAAAAATTTGAGCCACGGGGTAATACATTGATATATATTATGGATCAAATTGTTTTATAGAAGGAGACGGCCAAAATAATTAACTCACAGAATAGTTACCCTTGATGTCAAAGCTTTTATAACTTCTTTTGCTGCTTTACACTTAGAAGCTTCCTCTTTAGCCACTGACCAGGCTTCTTCAACTTTTTGTTGACTCTCTTGAATTTTCTCCTTTCTTGTTTCACATAATCTTTCAAGACTTTCAACCTACAGTATATATGCAAAGCAGTCAGAATCTTGACTCTTGAGGCACCATAATTAGAAATTATGACCAATCAAACACTATATGAGAAGAAAAGCAATCTTCTGCTTATCTAAAGTTCTTATAGTAGAATGTTAATGTTCATGTTATGCTATGTGAAAGGCATAAATACAGAAAAAATTTATAGTAGAAAAATCCCTTCTCAATGTCCATCCATCTATACAATTGAAGTCAGTAATTTAAGTTGAGATAATTGGCAGGGTAAGAACATCTGTTAAATGTGAAGCAATTGAATAGCAATGTATGTACACTGGATATTAGGATTACCTGAGTTCTTAGCTTGCAAACTTCTTCGAGTAGGACCTTTTCTGATTCTTGAAAGTCTTCCTCCATAGTTAGACCAGCAGAGGGGACAACTTTTGGTTCTACGAAATAAGTTGGAGAAGCTGAAGCCAGCGAATTCCTCACATGAGGATTTTGGGTTCTCATCTGTCCATAGTCTCTTCTAAAGACTTTAGGACAAGGAACTTGGCCCCATCTTGGAAAACTATCCAGCAAGGACGTAACAGGATCAGAGAACTGCCTACTTTCCCCTAGACTGTTGGCAGACCTCCTGTCAAAACATTGATTGTTCTCAGTTAGATACTTTTTTGTTGACATCATTCGACTTGATGTAGTACTTGCCTCGTCTCGCTCTACTTTCTCGCAAGTAACTGCCTTTAGGGTAATCGGTAAGGGTCTTGGACTATGGATTTCAAGCTTGGATGACCTGCTTGACTGAGCAATCCTCTGAAGTTGGTAAAAACATGGATCACATACCCGAAAAGCTTTAGTCTTGTCAGGGGCCAGAGAGGCATTTGGGGTTTTCTTGCTGCAGCATGTGCGGCAGAAGAGAAGGCCACAATTGTAACAGTTTTGCTTCTTCCTCGTAATTCCAAAAGACATGTTACATCCTTTGCAAGATGATTGATCAGTACTAGATGCCGATTTGTGCAAACATATTGCTGCTGTAGTACTTGACCCACAAGCAATATGTTCCACCTGCCTGTCTCTCAGTGATTCAACTAAAGTTGGCCAACATCTATCTTTTGTATCACCTAATCCTAACTGTCCATTTGCTCCTTTCCCCCATGTGTAAACACTTCCCCTTGATGTTAGCACAGCAACATGATATGATCCCGAGGATATCTCTGTAATAAACTCCTCTCTAAGTTTTCCTTGCACAAGCACTAATGATTTATCTTTGGCTTCTGGATTGCCTAGTTGCCCATGCACTGCACTTCCCATCATATAAACTTTTCCTGTGCTAGATAGTGCAATGGTTAGGGTGCTTGCACAGGAAACTTGAATGAAATCATGATCAACAAGTTTTGCCACACAGGTCGGTAAGAGCTTTGTCTCCTCACCAGGATGACCAAGCCTTCGTTTATCTCCGTCACCCCATGTAAACAACTTTCCACCTGGATTGTTGAATTTAAGACGATCAACAATGACTTCCACTACCGCAGCTGTATGCCATGGCCCACATGCAACACATTTGACCCACAAACCTCTAAGTGACTCAACTTCTTTGGGCTGAGCAACACTTTGGAGATTTCCATGACCAAGAACCCCAAAAGTTCCATCTCCATAAGTAAACAATTGCCCAGATGTTGAAACAATTGCTGTGTGCCATTCCGCACAAGCAACATAAGAGATTTTTACACCATCCAGAGAACCACATAATCTGTTTGGTAGCCAATGACTTCTCTTCTTTTCCTCACCTACTAACTCAGCACAAAAAGAGTTGTCACCCCATGTATATAGTTCACCAGAAAAGGTCAGGGCACATGTTTGGTATTCCCCACAAGAGACAGATTTTACCCGAACCCCGTTAAGAGAGTCAACCAGTTTTGGTCGTGCAGTGTCCATATCATGTTTATGCCCAAGCCGTCCATTCTTTCCTTCACCCCAGCAAAAAACTTCACCCTGTTTGGTGACTATGGAAGCATGGCTCCTACCAATGGATATTGCTTGTACATCAAGCATCACAGTGGACTCAAGAAGTTTGGGTGACAAAGCATCCAACTTCACTTCCCCAACCCCCAAGCACCCCCCTTCTGCTCCTTCTCCCCAGATAAAAACATCCCGCAGTACATTCTTTCCAAATGGTCTTGACTCATTACTGGATGGTAAAAGTGGAGCAAGCATATCAGTTTCGATTTCAGTCCCAGCACAAGATGCTCTCGTCTGGCTTAAGTCATCTGGTTCAAAATATGACGAACATGATGGAAAATTATCCATTACATTTGATAGGCTTGACTCCGAGAAAAAGCTTTCAGAAGAACATGATAAGCCATCAGTAAAACACCTTTCTGAAAATGATTGAGTGGGACTCCCCGCTAAGCTGCGAACCTTGATCAAATAAGTATATATCATTTTTAGAGTAATGGCAAACTAAGGATGTTTTATTTTTAGGTCTCCCAGATAAGAAAGAACACATTTATTACAGTTCTTACAATACATAGCCACAGAAGGACAGAAAATATAAGAAAGATAATTCTTGAGAAATAAAAGATCAAAATGCAAGTTTCCTTTTTAGCTTTGAACTCGCAAAAGAAAAGTAACTGATATCAAAGTACAGGTGCACTAACCAACAGCAACATTTGAACACAATGTAGAAAATGACATCAAGCCACATTACGGAGAAGCACTAATGATTAATATATTAAAGATCTCATAAGGATTACGAAAGTTTTTACTTAATCGGTTACATACTACAATTCTCGAGAAGCTATAGAATAAATATTGACCACTGTCTATTAACAAAAAAAAATTCTCTCGAGTTATTTAAGCCATTTATTATCACCAGCAATTTTTATTTTTACTGTTTGTCCTTCACAGACTTGATACAAATTCAGCATCAAAGTCACAACTCAACGTACAAGTACTAGATTGTGTACTGGAAACAGAAGCTTTTGGAGTAAATTCATTCTTTCAGTAACAGAATCGAAATCCATTCACATAAGTCAAGTGATAAAGCTACTAAACAATATCAAAGCTAGTTTCCAGACAAGAACAAAATAATAGGACATTCTGAAGATGGAAGAAGAATGCACACAGGGATAATAACAGTTAATCAGTTAATCACAAGGTTAAGCATTGAGAACTTAATAAAACAAAGACAGATGTCAAGAACCTGAGACAGTCTGATTGTCTTTGCTGAAAGTCCAAGATTCTGTTTCCTCCGCATATAACCCGCTGGACTACTGATGCAACTGTGTGCACCTCTTTTGCTTTTCAGAGAGTCCACCATTCTGTGATGGTGAGTCCTGGATATTACAGCTCGCAAGCCTACAAACCAGGTCTCTGCCTGCATTTTATCCTTGCAAATCTGAAAATAAATTATAAAAAGAAGAGGAACAACAAATTATAACAAAATGATAAACAGAAATACAAATCATGCATGATTGTCCTGTTGTACAACATCCTTCAATTAAATTAGGAGTAATGGACAATTTACCAGATCAAGAGTGCGCTCGCCATTTCCATATATAAGTGATATGCATTGACTTTCCATTTCAGGCTGAAGAATTACCTTAATTAAAAAACAAAACATTCTTGTCAAATAAAAGGAAATCTCACAGTTTAAGTATATATCTTGAGAAAATGTCATGAATATTAATATGAAAGGTTGCCTCACTGCTTACAGTACTTTGGCCGCGGATGACATTTGTGATTGAACTTAACCTCAGTTGGTTTTCCTTCTCACCAGAGTACCAAATCAAAAACTTCTCATCCTGGAAAGAAAGAAAAAAACATATACTTCACCAACAATAATTGAGACATCAAATGACAATGACATTATGAGCTTGAACCATAGTTTAGCGCACAATCTCAATCCAAGAGGCACTTCCACATACAAATAATAACACTTCCAGCAAAGAGGAGCTTTGCCCATCTCGTTATTAATTCATTGTTAAACAATTTGAATATTATTGTTTATGTCGAAAAGAAGGACTAAGGTCAAAGTTGAATTCTAATGTACAAGGATTTACTGTCTTCTTAGTTCTGAAGTTGGAATAGATAATCGTTTTTTCACAATCGGGATCAAAGTGATGGGAGATCCAGTAGAAGAAGTAATTTGGTTAAGCTCTTACTTTACCTAGTCACACTCTCAATTGACTGCATGGAAGTGGACGCCAAGCCATATATTACAGCGAAAACTAGAGTAATTAATTGTATCTCCTTTTTTGACAATAAGAACAATGGGTTATTCAGTTATACCAGACAGTACAAAATTCCAACCATTATATTATTTGTTATTCTTGGTTAAAAGGCAATGATATATGGCTCATTAGAACTTTACCGCGGATAACCTTAGAGGGTAGAATTTGGGCTTCCCTCTTCTGCCATACTTCAAAAGATGTGCCCCCTTCTTCAATGCAACTATTGCCTGGAGGAAGTAACAACAAATAAAGGGGTGATATCAGAAAGCAAAAAAACATAGTTTTTCACTCTACAATTACCAAGAGATTATCTAACCAAACTCCATAAAAAAGTTAAATCAGCAATGTAACCATAAGTTGATCAAAGAAGACTCATGAGACAACAACAACAACAGTAATTGTGCCTACTCCCGAACAAATTGCGGTCGGTTTTATGAGACAATCATCAACGAAAATAATATTAGTGAGCTAACTTAAGCTAGAAGAAGATCTAAGGTTTAAAATTTAACCAAATGTGAGAAAAAAAGTTTTAATGAGATCATCAAGTTTTCTAATTTAATCTTTCAAAGCAACAAGAACAAAAACATATTTTTCATGTATTATCAGCTCTCTAGACCTATATTATGCTATAAAATTGCAACAAAATAAAGGTCTAAAGAAAATGTTACAAATAATAAATACAAATACAAGAATGTCGCAGACATGTTATAACTGCTTCCTCATGTAACAAATAGGAGCTCTAAATGCCTTGATCAAACAATTGTGATGATTTAAAAGAAATTGTCCTTAACCCCTTGTTAGTTAACATTACTAAAAATATACAAAAAAGGGGAAAACAGAATCTAGTCTAGGAAAAAAAAAAAATTACTAGACAGAACAATGAAATCAAGAAAAGAAGAAAAACCTGTTCAACAGCTCTATCAGAAGGATCAATGGTCAAGTGTTCTTCACCCATTATTACCAAGAATCACATGTAAGTAGAAAAACACAAGAATGAAAACAACAGAAGAAGAATGTGAAACAATTTAAGTTTCTTCAGTAGAAAACCTTAAAGAAGAAGAAGGTATTTAGGACTTATAAGAACTGTGGGAAAACCCAAAAATTGGTAAATGAATTTGTAGTAGAAAGAATTTAAGAAGCTTAGTACTTGAAGCAAATCATCTGCAATGAACAAGACAAGTAGAAGTTGTTAAAGAAGAGAGAGAGAGAGAGAGGGAGGGGACAATGAAAATGACTTCTTTTTGTTCAATCTATTGATGTGATTCTACAATGGAGAATCAAAATCATCAACCAACCCTTGTTTTTTTTGTTGTTATGGGTTTCCTTTTTATTTATATTGTATTGTTACTTGTTAGTTGGGTTAGAGTCGATCAGTGATTTACATAATATTGGCAATGCTTTTATCATGAGTTAATTTTTGAGATTGAATTAGCTCTATGATGTTAGAGTCAAGTTGATTTGCTTTGATTCATGTCCTAATTTGGGTTTGATGGTGTCAAATTGGCTTAGAGTTTCAAAGTAATTGAAAATGGACTGATTATCTATTTATGTAAATTCAATGCTCTTATCATAAGTTAATTTTTTGGATTGAATTAATTTCATGATGTTAGAGTCAGGTTGATTTGCTCGCGATCCTGTCTTAATTTGGGTTTAATGGTGTTTGATTGGCTTAGAGCTACATAGTAGTAATTGGAAAATGTATTATAGTAATTATTTATTTACATAAACTTAAATATTCTTTCTTTGCTAACTAATTTTTGAGATTTTACATTAAGAATGATACACTTTCTAAAAAAGATAATTTATGGGGATTGAATTCGAAATCTCTAACGAGGAAAAGTATCATTGCTATTTATTATAGGGAAAAGGGACAAATATATCCCGAACTTTCGAAAATGGTATGTCAATACCTTTCGTCATACTTTTCGTTCATCAAAAGCCCTTGCCGTTCAATAATCAGTACACATTTACCCCTCCCACTAACGGAACACTTATTGTGTACACGTGGCGCAATCCTACGCCACAACCCTAGTTGACCAATTTTTTAACCCAAATTTCAAAACCTACCCATAACCCATTTAACTCATCCGATCTACCCACAAATAAACTCTCTAAAATCCTAAAGAAAAATGAAATCATTATTGAATTCATCAAGACCCTGATAGTATATCCTTATGAACATTAACATTATTTTTAATCTTCTTCGTATTTTGACAATCCACATACGGCACCGCCGGCAATGGGCGGTGGAGGTTGATATCCATCTCATCCATTATTACTGTGAGGATGATAATAAGGAGGATACTGATTTTGATAGATTACAAATCTAGTACTATAACTGGACTGACTGAAATTAAAATGGTAATTCGAATTGGAAGGAGACGGGTAGTTGGGTGGGGGAGGAGGAGTTAGTAAAGGATAAGGGTTTCGAAAAGGGGGAGGTGTTGTAGAAGTTGTAGGTTGGGTGGGGAGGTGGTGTGGGAAGGGAAGGAAAGGGGTGCTCTAAGACGGCGGCGACAGCAACGGAGGAGGAGAGTGGTGAAGGTGATGATTTTGATGCCTTTTACTCTATGAAATTTCTATTTTTTCTTCATTGTAGAAACTAGAGGAACATTAGAAAAAGAATTTTGAAGAAATCAACAGAAGAATAATGAAAATTGTGGGACCCACGTTGTTAAGGGAGTAATTAGTATGTTAAGTTGTTTTAAGTTTTACAAAAATAATACATTAATTAATAGGAGTATTACAATAAAATTCTTATTATAATCGTATTTTTTAAAACGCGGGTAAAGTTTAACATAAATAAATAAACTTTAGGATTTTAAAGAGTTTATTTGTGGGTAAATCAGGTGGGTTAATTGGGTTATGGGCGGGTTTTTGAAATTTGGGTAAAAAAATTGGTCAACCGGGTTGCGGCATAGGATTGCGACACGTGTACACAATCAATGCTCCGTTAGTGGGAGGGGTAAATGTGTTATGGTTATTGGATGGCAAGGGCTTTGATGAACGAAAAGTATAACAAAGAGTATTGACATACTCCATCCGTCTACTATTGTTTGTCAGGGTAAAATCATGCACAACCCTTAAGAAAAATTTAATATAATGTGTAATTTGACTAATATAACCCTACTATCAATCATTATTAAAATGATTTGTACTTTTTGAAAACCGTAAAAACAACTTTTTCACATTAAAGTAGTCTTGTAACTTTAAAATAACTACTTTTTGAAACTAGTAGTTATGTAATTATTAAGGGCAAAATTGGAAAAAAATGACTAATTATTTTTTGATTGTTTAAATTGACAATTAATTTTAAACAACTATTTTTAGTATACCTGACAAACAATAGTGGACAGAGGAAGTATTATTTTTAAAAGTTTGAAAATATATTTATCCTTTTTCCCTTTATTCTATTCTTTAATTTAATGATGAGTGAGGACTCTTCGTTGTCTTGGGATTTCTAACATATACAGAAAAGGAAATAAAAATAAGAAATGATTTTCTTAGCTAATCAAGTTACACGTGTGTACAGTACGAAACTTAAATTCCATAAATGCATCCTCTTTTAGCCTTTTTTTTTTTTTTAAGTCCTAGAAAAATTAGCACATGATTAAGCTCTTTTTTCTTTTATATATTTTTCTTCTTTTCCAGTGACATTTTACGATGGATACCAAAACAAAATGTTTAGAAGCTGTTAATGTTGAAATTTTTTAATATGGTTGAGGCCCAACCAACAATAGTTGGGTGAGGCTCAATTCAATTTTTGACACTTGGATTTGGGAGCCCCATTTTAACACTACACACTTTCTCACCTTCATTTTTTCAAATTCCTCCCCTTTCCTCATAATAAGTCTTAAATTTTTATTTTCCAAAAGTTAAATAGAAATACGTAAATTAATATCAATTCAAGTTTTAGCCTTTTTTTTCCGTGATTGCTAATATTATTAAAAAAATTGAACTCCGTAATAATTATAGTCTTTTTTTCTTGATTTATATATTTTTTTGGTTGATTTTTTTTTTTTAATTTTTAACTTAAATTTCAATAATAAGTGTAACATCAAGTACTCATTGGTGAACTTTTTTTAGGTATAATTTTTTTAAAATTTTTTAGTTCTGATTGATGACAGTTGAATTAACTAATAATGAATAATTAAAGGACTAAAAACAAGTGATTTTGAGCATAAAATTAATTTTTAAAATCATCATAATAAAATTACAAATCAAACTTGAAAGTGAAAACATAGAATTAAATTTATAAAAAGGTAACTAGATTACAAACAAAAAGAGTAAAAATTTAATTTTACACAATACACACTATATATATATATATATATATATATATATATTTTATATTTAAAGAGGGAGATATTTTTATAATCAG
>JAJOOS010005381.1:0-25257 GCA_029582725.1 Solanum chiquidenum | reverse complement strand
GAAGAGGAAGAGGAAGAGGAGGAAGAAGAAGAGGAAGAAGAAGAGGAAGAAGAGGAAGAGGAAGAAGAAGAGGAAGAGGAAGAGGAAGAAGAGGAAGAAGAAGAAGAGGAAGAAGAAGAAGAAGAAGAAGGAGAAGAAGAAGAAGAAGAAGAAGAAGAAGAAGAAGAGGAGGAGGAGGAGGAGGAAGAAGAAGAGGAAGAATAAGAGGAAGAGGAAGAATAAGAGGAAGAGGAAGAAGAAGAGGAAGAAGAAGAGGAAGAGGAGGAAGAAGAGGAAGAGGAGGAAGAGGAATAAAAAGAGGAAGAGGAAGAAGAAGAGGAAGAGGAAGAAGAGGAAGAAGAAGAGGAGGAAGAAGAAGAAGAGGAAGAAGAACAAGAGGAAGAAGAGGAAGAGGAAGAAGAAGAAGAAGAAGAAGAAGAGGAAGAGGAAGAAGAGGAAGACGAGGAAGAAGGAGAAGGAGAAGGAGAAGGAGAAGGAGAAGGAGAAGAAGAACAAGGAGAAAAAGAATAAGGAGGATTCACCTAGGGTTATTCCTTTCAGTCATGGAGTCCCCACATTCCTCTACCTACAAAGTAGAATTTCCCAAATTATCCTGGGTTTTCTTCAATTACCCTGGGTTCTCTTGATTATTGATCTAAATGACTGGATTATGTTTTAATATGCATTAATTGATGAAATTCTATGATTTTTATGATGTTTCCCATGAACCCATGTAAATCCCATAATTTCCAATTTTGATGATATGATGTGGGTAATCGTTTATGAATGAGGAGTTTTATGAACTAAAGCATGAGGTGATAGAATTACATGAATTTTCGATAAAATCCCTATCTAATCCTTGATTTCTAGATATGGTGATTGAAAGTAAGATTTGAACTTTGAAAGGGCAATGTATTATGCATGATCTTATGAAATCTATGTAAATGTTTTAAGGGTGATTTGAGAGTAAAATGCCAATGATGATGTTTTATGTTGTGTTGTGAAAGGATATTCTCATAAACACATACTAGCATGCTGTGAAAGGTTTTATTACATAACAAGGATTCTTAGGTTGAAAGTCTTTCTCCCCTAATTGAATCAAAGAGTAAGAGCTATCCTAAGGAAATTAACTTGGATTGGTTATCCTAGGATACCCTTCCATGAATGATAAGAATAAGTAAGAAAGGACTATTCGCTTAGCACCGAGTGGATATTGATGTGACATGGAAGCTCTCCCGTTACTAGAGGTCGGGTTTCTAGTAATAATCTCTTTATCCCATAAACTATGTGCCCCCATATGATGATTAGCTAGTGGATCAACTTAAGCTAGAAGTTCATGGTTCTACCTTAGGCAAGTAGAACAAACCTTTTCGGTGTGGGAGACACCAGGGGATCATGTTATAGCTCACATGGTCTCTATGTCAGTTAAGGCTATTTTCCCCACAACAAGATGAATAATGAACTAAGGTTACTTCAAGAAGTATCGTATATGAGTTCAAAGATTTTAATGACGATGTTAGCTTGCATTGACAATGGTATTATGACTTATGTTCTATCACCCTCTTATATCGTGTTTTAATTGGTCAATTGCATGTCATGAATTGAAATACCCCTTTTAACATGTTTTAAATATTTTTCTGTATAGCTATCATACTTGATACATTATTTTATACTAACACATACTCTTACCTACATTTTTTCCAAATGTAGGGTTTGACAGACAGAGTTCCAATTTTCGTGGCTAGAGCTTGGATTTGATTGATTCCTCAATATTAGTGAGTCCTCACGGTTCGAGGACGGGTCTCTATTGTTTAGTTTCTTTCATGTATTTACCTTTTTGACATGATGTATGGGCTAGGCACAATGTCATTCTAATGTACTAGATGGCTATGATGATACAAATGTTTTAGACTTCCTCTTTTCTTTATAAAATATTTTGGACTTGGACTATTGTTTTACTCTTATTGTTCTACTTCTTATGTTATGAGAGCTAAGTGGTTTGTATGGAGCCCTTCGGGGTTCTATACACCATGTTATATCTAGGAGGTACCTCTGGGTCATGACACTCACATGGACATAGATACCCATATAGGACATGAGAAGTTTGTATATAGTGACTAGTCATGATACTGGGCTTCCATAACCCATATGTTAGAGTAATAGATCAAATCTTTCATGGTGCTTGAGACATATTTATATATATACACACAAAACAAATAAGTAGAGAAAAAGGGTCGGAGGTACTCCCAACCGATCAAGTAAAAAGTGAGCACATCCTCCATGCCTTATTTATCTTAGCAAAAAAAAAAATTTATGAAAAGGGTAAAGATTTTAAGACTCCCATAAAACCTATTTTTAAGAAGCAAAAGTGTATATCAACTTTCTCAAAAAGAGTTGTGAAAATCAATGCATTTACTCGTAGCGTATCAAAAAACACGTAAAGACAAGTATTAATGCAATGCATGTCATTACCATCATCAAAACAATGGCTGCTAAACTACCAAATATACATTACCATGCTACCCTGCTTTAAGAGCATAGAAAACTAATCTCATGTTTAGCTAGTCCTCGACCATGGCCAAGGCCTAACAATCTACCAACATATGCAATAATAACATCATAAAATATCTCATGAACAGTGGAAGAATCGACAACCAAAAGGGTAACTTGAGGATCATAGACTTAACCCAAAGGTACTACTTTCACAACCTAAATTCATAGGTCAGGATAGCAGCTACTAACATCCCACATGTAGGTAAGCCAAACCTATAGCCCCGAACTAGGAGTAGTGTGCTATAGTGTGGAAAAAAAACATATAAGACGCAAGGAACAAATCACAAGTAAAAAAATGAAAGATAAACTGTCACGACCCAAAAATTGGGCCATGATGGCGCCTACCCTAACCCTCGAGTAGGAAAGGCAAAACCTAGAAAGAATTGCGGAAGATATGAGAGTTTAAATACTAATAAATACGCATAAGCAGAAACTCGAATAAATTATAGAAACGGGCCATAGTATGGATCTGTAAGTACAATATAAAATATACAAAGATCCCAAAAGTAACCCAAGAAGAGAAAGTAACACAAGACCTAATCCCAGACCTAGTTCCACCAACGCAGGAGCTATACAAGAGAACTAACTAATCAAAAATATAAAATACTAGTTAATACAAAAGAAGGAAAGCAACAAGTCTCTAAACACCAGGAGCTCACTACTATCCAAGTCTATGACACCCAAGGTAGATCCTACACCCAATGAGGGTAGTTCGTACTTGCAGCTGCAGTAGAAAAATATGTTGAAGTGTAGTATCAGTACTAAAACACAGACTACTCAGTAGGAATCATAGGATGGATGAGCTTAGAAAGATGATATATATATAAGCATCACTGTAATTGTAAAAGAAGTATGATATAAGGCTAAAAGTAAACAAAACTACCGATAGAAAAAGCAACAACAGTTTTACCAGACAAACCAAACAAACACAAACAATCAACTAAACAATGATATGCAACACATATATGGAAAATTTATGTTTTAAGGTAAAACTTCTGAAGTTGTCTCATCGGTTGTCCCATGCACCCCGGGACAACTACAGAAACCACATCAACTTAACTACAAATGTTATAAAAGTAAAAACCCATAATTCACTCTACGGGCCGTCAGAGCTTATCAAAATGTTCCTTATAAATAAAAAATGGTACATCTTCTCTCAAAAATAATTTTAATTAGTAAACCAAATGAAAATTTGTAGTCCCTCCCCTTTGGAGCTAAAATTATTAGAAAATATAGTACAACTGGTAAGTATTCAAAAACCACTTTTCTTTCCAAGATCAGGTGAAAATATATCATCAGTATGCCATGAACATGATTTCAAACCATCATGATGCAGTTATCCTCAATCAATCCATACAATACACAGAACAGGGTCAACACTTATCACAAGATAATTGTACTAACCTGCAACTCTAACTAGTACAAGCCCAAAACCTAACGCTCAACAATTCAATCAATAAAATGAAAAACTCAAAACATTACTCTAAAGAGGCATACAAAACACCAAAACAACCAATGCATAAACAAACTTGGTTTCACACCACCAAGATTAGAGACAATTATGCCATTAGTATGTCATAACATGATTTCACACCACCATAATGCATTAATCCTCAAAAACCAATCCATACAACACATAGAACCGGGTAAACACCTATCACAATATAGTTGTAGTAACTTGCAACTCTAACTAATACAAGCCCACATCCCAGACCCAATAGTTCAATCAATAAAGTGACAAGCTTGAAACATTACTCAAAAGAGGAACACAAAACACCAAAGCAACCAACACATAAGCAAACTAACTTTTACACCACCAAAGAGCATTCTAGGGGATCTAAAATGAGAACCAAGGCAAGACATAACCTAAACTAAGGCGTATCGACTACAATATTAAATTAAATAACTTGAATGGCCAAGAAATCTCACTAAGGATCAAGTACACCTACAAACTAATATAGAAGCATTTCTAGCTATATAATTACTCAATAATATACATAATCAAACTAAGCCAAGTATAAAAGAGAGAAACCATAACCTACCTCAAGGTTGAAACCGCAAACGAATGACTACTCGGGTGTTTTTCCATTCCTAAGAGACTCGGAATCCTGCCAAACTATGAAGAAGAAAAGAACAATTTTAAATGGGACTAATGCAATCCATATCATAAAAACAAATTTAGAAACGAAAATTGGGTAAAAGATTGTCCTTCAAATGATGTTAAATCAATGTGAAATAAATTCCATCATTATGTTCCTTTGGAGGTGAGGATCATATGCTCGGAAGTTGAGCAAAGATGGGATAAAACTTTGATCTCAAACGGTGCAAATACAATTCTTGAAAAGTTTTAAAATTAAAAGAATTAAGGTCAATATTGAATGGAATCAAGGAAATGAAGCTAGAATCAAGTTAAGGAAGTGAGGATTAATGAATTTAGCTTTGAACCACCAGAAATGGTCAAGAATTGAAAACATTGCCAAGGCCCGAGATCCTCCAACAAAGGGTTCTTTTTAGAAAAGAATGAGGAAGAAAGAGAATTAAATCCCCAGCGAAGACCACAAAAGTTCTCAAGTGACCGCTTAAGCGACTATAACTAAAGCCATGATCTTGACACAAAAGTGACCTAGCTACCAGAGTTGATTGGCACAAAAGTGGCACCGCAGCTGCAAAAGCGGCATCGCGGCCGCAAAAGCGGCCATCAAGCAACAAAAGTGGCACCTAGACCCCGTAAGAGACCCCCACTAAAGAGGTCAAGGGCCGCAAAATCCATGGTACCAGTGACTGCTGCATCAACAATTGAAGTACAATGTTCCAAACTTTAAATGGACTCTCAGAATTCATTCAAGGTCTAAACAATGAAAGAAAAAAGTGTTACCCACTCCAAAAAAACATTTTGGAAACAATGAAATCGACAAAATCAATAATGTAGGTCATCTCGTTAAAATGCTCACTCAAGTCAATACATAAAAGGCAAACAAGAACAACCAAAATGACTACAATTACAAAATAATCTAGACTAGCTCGGGACCCAAGCCAAAGGTCGTTCAAGACAAAACTCAACATTCCACAACTAACCACACTGATAGAAGTCTCATCCATGTTCATTAACCAACATTGTTGATTGAAGTCGAACATTGGAATAAAAATCCAAGTTAGGATGTCTAATGGAACAAACTCAAAATGCAAGGGTTAGAACCCAAACTAACCATCATCCTAGACCAAAAATGACCATTTGGAGCTAATGGAATTGAAGCTTAATATCGTGATCAACAAAACTACTTCCAATACAAGTGTTTACGATCGAAGATAATATAGTAACCCAACCGAGGGTTGGGCTCGTGTCCCAAAGGAGCGGTAGTGAAAATTAGTAGAAAATTAGAATTTCATTCTAATTAGTTGTAGCTAAAGAAATTAACGATTAAAAACATTGTAAATTCATGGTGTGACACGAAAGTGTCAAATATCAAATGGGGGTTTAGTCACAAATAGTAAAATTAACAAAATTAACAAGAGATTCTAAGCAATAAGAGAGGGATTCTTGGGATGTGACCAGAATACGGGTTAATCTAGATTATTGGGTACATGATTTTGATAGAAGATTTATAGAGTAATAGTGACTAGGCTAATCTTTACGTGGAAATAAGTTCTCTCTCGAGCAACTTACCCCGTTTCAAATGGGTTCCTCTCGGACACCCACTTGCCGCATGAAGACCAACCTACGCCTTACCCCACTCACTCTCTGGAGATGAGTGTTAGGATATGGGACTAGGGTTCACTCTCTCGAGCTGAACCTCATGTCGACCCACTCCTTAGGCCATCAGTCTAATAGTCTTGGTTTCATGACTTCTCTCTCGAGCAAGCCAAAAACACATAAATAAACTTGTATTTGCAACTACAAATTCGTTATATTCATCCATAACTACTAGACAAAATCATCATTAAACTACAACTAAACTATCAACAAGCAAGACCCAACAACAATCTTAACCCATATTCGCTAAATCACACCCCAAGAATTGGGTTTTTTAGCCACATATCAAGAAATAGAAATTTATACCTTCAATGATGTTGAAATCAAATGGGTATGAAGATTTAAGTCTCAATTTAGGCAATGAATGAAGAATCCAAGAGACCCACTTCCAAATTGAAAGAGATGAAACCCTCTTCTTCTTCAAGTCTTCAAAAACCTTTCAAACTTAGAGTAAAAATATCAAACACTAATATTCTAGACTGAAAATTATAATAATGTTCGACTCTTAAAACTAGAACTCTAACTAGTATTTATAGTTTTTTAGATCTGTGCTGCAGTGGATCGTTCGTCGGCGTTAGTTGGAATCGCCGATCAAGTCAGCGATTCACCCATTGGTGGAGTTCATCGCTATCTGGCACATCCTTCCGCTTCATCATGTTTTGGTCCATTGGGTGATGAGGTACTGTTTCGCGGAACTTCTCGACGACGCACCGACTGCTCCTTTCTTCCGCTGATTTGATCCTTTCCTTCAGTGCTCAGCGCACTGGAACAAAAGGTGACGTAGGCCTCTTTGGCGATCCGCCGAGTGGACTCGGCGATCCTCAGACTTTCATTTCTTCATTCTTTTTAGCCTTTTTATCTCTTTTTGCGACATAGTGTCCATGCTTTCCTTCAAACTTCAAATACCTGAAACTTAAGAGTTTTCATCAAATATTGAGATAAAATAAGCATTTGAGGACACTATTTCTATTAAAATATAGCCCTAAATGAGTACAATATATGGACTCATCAGGAATTCACAAAATTCTCATCCAACATTGGAATCTCCAAATGTTGACTAAAGTCAACTCTTTCACCTCATAGGCCTCTCAAAGGGAATTGTTTTAAGCAAACTCAACCAACTAACTCGGGAATTGTTCTAACCAACACAATACCACATAAAATCTTAAAGAAACCTATGGGAAGGTAAAAAAGTAAAAGTATGCAAAAACATAGAAATGACCTTAAGGTTCATTACAACATCCTCATCAAAAAGGACTTTCGTCCTTGAAAGTTAAAGAAAGGCTACAACTAAAGGGTAAAAAAGATGAGTATTAAGGTCCATATGTCAATCTAGGCCTCTCAAGTATCCTTCTCAACTAGACGACGCCTTCAATGAACCTTCACTTATGAGATCTCCTGAGACCGCAACTTCCTAACATGGCTTCCAAGAAAAGCCACAAATTTCTCCTCAAAAGACAAGGACTCATGAAGCTGAATCAAATCCTACTGAAGTACATGGGACTTATTAGGAATATACCGCTTCAAAATAGAGACATGGAACACATGGTGATTTCTCGAATGAGTTGGAGGTAAGGCTATCTCAAACGCGACCTCTTCCCTTTACCTCAAAATCTTAAATAGGACAATAAACATAGGGTTTAGCTTTCTCTTCCTCCTGAACCTGATCACACCCTCCTCCTGAACCTGATCACACCCTTAATGGGTGACACCAGGAGAAACAGTTGATCACCAACCATGAACTCAAAAGGACACAATCTCTGATCAACATAGTTCTTCTGTCTAGGTTGTACATAATTTCTCCTATATCACATTAACTTTGTCCATAGAATTGGGCAACAAGTAAGTGTCCCTAGTGATTGTGAATGTTTTTTCTCTCTATGGTATGGTTCCACATGAAGTAGTGTGTATCATCTGGAGATCCTCAGAGTTTTGTAGCCATAGTTTGAGTCCTGGCGTATCTCTTTTTGCAATGGTTAAAGTCATGTCATAACTGTTTTAGCCATGGTTTGTTACCTGGTATATCTCTTTTAGCGATGGTTTCAGTCTTGGTATATCTCTTTTAGTAATGGTTTGAGTCTTAGAATATCTCTATTAGTGCGTTTCGAGTTAGGCAAATATTTATCAACCTTGGTTTGAGTCCAAACACACTTCTATTAGTCGAGTTCAAGTCATGGAATTTCGGTTATATTGGGTTCTTTGGGGTGCCTTCTTTGTGATTTGGGTCTAAGGTCAGCTATTTCAGTTTTGTAATACTTTTAGAATTAGCTAGTGTTATTCTTAGTTCTTCTGAGTACTCATCGAGCTTATGTGGGTTCATTTGGGTTGCTACTTTAAAGTGTGCACGAGTGTACCTTCTCGACTAATGAGGGTCTAGTTAGGTAATAGATAGTTGTGTTACATTATCACTTTCTCCTTTCTAGTCTCTTTATCTATATGGTTAGACTTTCCATTATTGCGTAGTTTACATGATCTCTAGTCATTGTTTACTTCCTCGTTTTTCATGTTGTATATACTTTCCAAGCTTAGTAAACTTGTGATGCCTACTTAGTACCAGTTATTTTGGTACTCATGCTACACTTTAAATCTGTTTTCTTGATGCAAATCTGATTGCTAGCCAAAAGCGGTGAGTCGAGCCTTGGAGCTTATCTTAGTAGATAGAGGGTGAGATGATGTCGTCCTAGTTTGACACAGCTCCATCTCTATAAAGTTTAGACTAGTCTTTTCTATTCAAGGTATGTCTTTAATTTTAGGTCTACTTTTGTGACTTGTACTATTTTAGTTGCTTGTACCTTTGTTCACTAGGTCGTGTGATTGTATCTCTTGTTTGTATATATTGATGTTATTTCTCTTTTCCGAGTCGCGTTTCTTTTCTATTTCTCTTATTTTATCGTTGATTGTTGATTCTACCCAACATGCCTATTACTTGTCATTTTGGAATATGGGTTGGCTTACCTACATAACTCTAGATTTCAGATCGTGACATAAGTCCTGGAGATCTCCCTTCATCAGGAGTCTTTGCCAAGCTTATGTATTGCTTTTTATCTTTTGATATCCTAGATTATTGATGTATTTAATATTGGATTATGTTTAATAAGCGTTTATAATTGCGACACTAGATTTTTGGTTTCGCTTAAACTCCACATATGTGTCTTTAATTAATTATTTAAAATTTGAGTTTTAACTGTATATGTTCTATTATTTCTTTGTCCCGTATTTAATTACAATATTTATTAATTGGAAAAGGGTTAGCTTACATAGTGGATGATTAGGGTGGGTTCCATTTTGGCATTAGATATTTGACCATGACAGTAACAAGCCTAAAAAAAATACTTTCCAATGACAATTGTCTTTTAGCGCTAAACCGTAAATCATAAAAATGCCTAAATCCAAAACCTAAAAAAACACAAAAAAGAAACCTTAAGCCCTAAACCCTAAACCCTAAAAAACCCTAAGAAATACTTAACGCTTAAAAATACCTAAACCTAAAAAACTCTAAGCTCTAAACCATATAAATCCCTAAATCGTATATGCTAAACCCTAAAAAATGCAAAAGAACCCTAACCCTATAAAACCCTAACCTAAAACCCTAAATTCAAAACCTAAAACCCTAAGAAACCCTAAATTCTAAACCTTAAGAAAACCTAAATGCTATAAACCCCAAAATAAACCCTAAAACCCGTTTAAAACCTCTACAAACCATAAACTCTAAGCCTTAAATCCTAAAATTTCATAAACTCTAAACCTAAAAAACATGAAAAACCCTAAGCCCTATACCCTAAACACTAAAAAACTCTAAGAAACACTTAACCCTAAAAATTCCTAAAAACCCCTAAACCTACAAAAATCTCTAAGCTCTAAACACTTTAAAGCCCTAAATAGTATATGCTAAACCCTAGAAAACACACAAAAAAAAAACATAAACCCTAAACCCTAATCATATAAAACCCTAAAAAACCTTAACCAAAAAAACCTAAAGCCCCAAACCCAAAAAACCAAGATAAAACCCATAACCTAAAACCTTAAACCTAAAAAAACCCTAAGCCTTAAACCATAAATCCTAAACCTAAAACCCTAAATCCTAAACCTAAAACCCTAAGAAACCCTAAACTCTAAACCTTAAATCCTTTAAACCCTAAAAAATACCTTAAAAACCATTCAAAACTCCTACAAAACCCTAAGTGCTAACCATAAATCCTAACAATCCATAAACCGTAAACCCTTAAAAACCCTAAGAAGTACTTAACCCTTAAAATACCCTCAACGTAAGAAACTCTAAGCTCTAAACCCTATAAAGCCCTAAATCGTATATGCTAAACCCTAAAAAACATAAAAGAACCCAAAGCCCAATACCCTAAACCTATAATACCCTAAAAAACCTTAACCTAAAAAACCCAAATCCCTAAACCCTAAAAAATGAGGTAAAACCCTTAACCTAAAACCCTAAACCTATAAAAACCCTAAACCATAACCTACAACCCTAAATCCGAAACATAAAACACAAAGAAACCCTAAACCCTAAACCTTAAAATAACCTAAATGCTATAAATCCTAAAACCCATTTAAATCCCCTACAAATCATAAGCTCTAAACCCTAAATCTTAAAATTTCGTAAACCCTAAACCTAAAAAACACCAAAAACCCTAATCCCTTAACCCTAAACCCTAAAAAAACTCTAAGAAACAATTAATCCTTAAAAACCCTAAAAAAATCCTAAACCTAAAATACTCTAAGCTCTAAACCCTATAAATCCCTTAATCTTATATGCTAAACACTAAAAAACACAAAAAAAAAAAACCTAAGCCCTAAACTCTAAACCTATAAAACCCAAAAAAGTACAAAAGAACACTAAGCCCTAAACCCTAAACCTATGAAACCCTAAAAAACCAAAAGCCCTAAATCCTAAAAAACTAGGTAAAATCCTTAACCTAAAAAAATGCTAAACCCTATATCAGAAACCTAAACCCTAAGAAACCCTAAACCCTAAGAAACCCTAAACCCTAAACCTTAAGAAACCTAAATGCTATAAACCTTAAAACCCATTTATAACCCCTACAAACCATAACCTCTAAACCCTAAATCTTAAAATTTCTTAAATCCTAAACCTAAACAACACAAAAACCCTAATCTCTAAACCCTAAAAGACCCTAAGAAATTATTAACACTTTAAAACACTAAAATACCCAAAAAACCCTAAACCTAAAAACCTCTAAGCTCTAAACCCTATAAATCCCTTAATCATATATGCTAAACCCTAAATAACACAAAAAAAAAAACCTAAGCCCTAAATCCTAAACCTATAAAACTCTAAAAAACCTAAATCCCCAAACCCAAAAAACCAAGATAAAACCCATAACCTAAAACCTTAACCTAAAAAAACCCTAAGCCCTAAAAAAACCCTAACCTAAAACCCTAAATCCTAATCCTAAAATCCTAAGAAACCCTAAATTCTAAACCTTAAGAAACCCTAAAACCTATAAATCCTAAAATAAACACTAAAAACCATTCAAAACTCCTACAAAATCCTAAGTGCTAAACCATAAACCTAAAATAACACAAAAAGAAAACCTTAAACCCTAAACCCTAAGAAGTACTTAACCCTTAACAACCCCTAAACCTAAAAAACTCTAAGCTCTAAACCTTATAAAGCCCTAAGTCGTATATGCTAAACCCCAAAAAACACAAAAGAACCCGAAACCCTAAACTCTAAACCCTAAACCTATAAAACCCTAAAAAATCATAACCTAAAAAACAGAAAGCCCTAAACCCTATAAAACAAGGTTAAACCCTTACCCTAAAACCCAAAAATAATAATAAAAAAACTAAACCCTAAACCTTAATCCCAAACCAAAAACCCTAAATCCCAAATGGAAAACCCTAAAAAAAACCTAAACCCTAAACCTTCAGAAACCCTAAATGCTATAAACCCTAAAACCCATTTAAAACCCAGACAAACCATAAGCTCTAAACCCTAAATCCTAAAATTTCATATACCCTAAACCTAAAACACATGGAAAACCCTAAGCCCTAAACCTTAAACACTAAGAAACACTTAACCCTTATAAACCCTAAACCTATAAAAACCCTAAGACCTAAACCCTAAACCCTAAACCATAACCTAAAACCCTAAATCAGAAGCATAAAACACAAAGAAACCCTAAACCTTAAAATAACCTAAATGCTATAAACCCTAAAACCCATTTAAAATCGCTACAAACCATAAGATCTAAACCCTAAATCTTAAAATTTCGCAAAACCTAAACCTAAAAAACACCAAAAACCCTAAACCTTAAAAAAACTCTAAGAAACAATTAACCCTTAAAACCCCTAAAAAAACCTAAACCTTAAAAATTCTAAGCTCTAAACCCTATAAATCCCTTAATCTTATATGCTAATCATTAAAAAACACACAAAAATAATCTAAGCCCTAAACTCTAAACCTATAAAACCCAAAAAAATACAAAAGAACCCTAAGCCCTAAACCCTAAACCTATAAAACCCTAAAAAACCCAAAGCCCTAAATCCTAAAAAACTAGGTAAAACCCTTAACCTAAAACCCTAAACCTAAAAAAATCCAAAACCCTAAACACTAACCTAAAACCCTAAATCCAAAACCTAAACCCTAAGAAACCCTAAACCCTAAACCCTAAACCTTAAGAAATCTAAATGCTAAAAATCTTAAAACCCATTTAAAACCCCTACAAACCATAAGTTCTAAACCCTAAATGTTAAAATTGAATAAATCCTAAAACTAAAAAACACAAAAAACCCTAAACCCAAAATCCTATACAATAAAAAAACCTAAGAAACAATTAACCCTTAAAAACACTAAAAAACCCAAAAAACCCTAAACCTAAAAAACTCTACGCTCTAAACCCTATAAATCCCTTAACCATATATGCTAAACCCTAAATAACACCAAAAAAAACTTAAGCCCTAAACCCTAAACCAATAAAATCCTAAAAAACCTTAACCCAAAAAACCTAAATCCCCAAACCCAAAAAACCAAGATAAAACCCATAACCTAAAACCTTAAACCTAAAAAAAACCTAAGCCCTAAACAAAAAACCCTAAATCCTAATCCTAAAATCCTAAGAAACCCTAAACTCTAAACCTTAAGAAACCCTAAATCCTATAAATCTTAAAATCAACCCTAAAAACCATTCAAAACCCAAAGTGCTAAACCCTAAACCTAAAATAACACAAAAAAAAAAACCTTAAACCCTAAACCCTAAACCCTAAGAAATACTTAACCGTTAAAACCCCCTAAACCTATAAAACTCTAAGCTCTAAACTCTATAAAGCCCTAAATCGTATATGCCAAACCCTAAAAAACAAAAAAAAAACCCGAAGCCATAAACCCTCAACCAATAAAACCCTACAAAACCTTAACCTAAAAATCCGAAAACCCTAAACCCTAAAAAACTAGGTAAAACCCAAAACCTAAAAAAAAAATCCTAAGCCCTAAACCTTAATACCAAACCGAAAACCCTAAATCCCAAACCTAAAACCCTAAGAAACCCTAAACCCTAAACCTTAAGAAAAATAAATGCTATAATCCCTAAAATAAACCATAAAACCCATTTAAAACCCCGACAAACCATAAGCTCTAAACCCTAAATCATAAAATTTCATATAACCTAACCCTAAAAAACATGAAAAACCCTAAGCCCTAAACCCTAAACCCTAAGAAACACTTAACCCTTATAAACCCTAAAAAACCCTAAACCTAAAAAACTCTAAGCTCTAAACCCTATAAAGCCCTAAAGCATATATGCTAAATCCCATAAAACATAGCAAAAAAATACTCCAAGCCCTAAACCCTAAACCTATAAAACCCTAAAAAAACCTTAACCTGAAAAACCTAAATCCCCAAACCCTAAAAACCAAGATAAAACCCATAACCTAAAATCTTAAACTTAAAAATACCCTAAGCCCTAAATCTTCAATGTTAACCTAAAACCCTAAATCCTAAACCTAAAACCCTAAGAAATCCTAAACCCTAACCCATAAGAAACCCTAAAAACCATTTACAACACCTACAAAACCCTAAGCTCTAAACCCTAAATCCTAAAAATCTGTAAACCGTAAATCTTAAATACACAAAAAAAACCTAATACCGAAACCCTAAACCCTAAAAAACCCTAAGAAATACTTGACCATTAAAACCCCTAAAAAAACCCAAAAAACCCTAAACCTAAAAAAACTCTAAGCTCTAAACCCTATAAAGCCCTAAATAGTATATGCTAAACCCTACACAACACAAAATATCCCTAAGCCCTAAACTCTAAAGCTATAAAACCCTAAAACACACAAAGACCTAAACCCTAAAACCCAATATAAAACCCTTAAGTTAAAACCCTAAACCTTAAACAACCCTAACCCCTAAATCCTAAACGAAAAACCTTAAGAAACCCTAAACTCTATAAGAAACCCTAAATCCTATAAACCCTAAAATAAACCTTAAAAATAATTCAAAACTGCTGCAAAACCCTAAGGGCTAAATCCTAAACGTGCATAAAGCCTAAACCTAAAAAAACACAAAAAAAAATCCTCACGCCCTAAACCCTAAACCCTAAAAAATACTTAACCCTTAAAAATCCCTAAACCAAAAAAACTCTAAGCTCTAAACCCTATAAAGCGCTAAATCGTATATGCTAAACCCTAAAGAACACAAAAGAACCCTAAGCCCTAAAGCCTAAACCTATAAAACCCGAAAACCCCTTAAACTAAAAAACCCAAAGCCCTAAACCTTAAAAAACTAGGTAAAACCCTAAACCTGAAAAAATCCTAAGCATTAAACCATAAACCCTAACCTAAACCCTAAATTCAAAACCTAAAACCCTAAAAAACCCTAAACTCTAAACCTTAAGAAAACCTAAACGCTATAAACCCCAAAATAAACCCTAAAACCCATTTAAAACCTCTACAAACCATAAACTCTAAGCCTTAAATCCTAAAATTTCGTAAACTCTAAACCTAAAAAACATGAAAAACCCTAAGCCCTAAACCCTAAACACTAAGAAACTCTAAGAAACACTTAACCCTGAAAACCCCTAAAAATCCCAAAAACACTTAAACATACAAAAAACTCTAAGCTCTAAACCCTTTAAAGCCCTAAACCATATCTAAACCGTAAAAAACACAAAAAAATAAAAATAAGCCCTAAACCCTAAACATATAAAACCCTAAGAAACCTAAACCAAAAAAACCTAAAACCCCAAACCCCAAAAACCAAGATAAAACCCATAACCTAAAACCTTAAACCTAAAAAATCCTTAAACCTTAAACCCTAAACCCTAACCTAAAACCCTAAATCCTGAACCTAAAAGCCTAAGAAACCCTAAACTCTAAACCTTAAGAAACCTTAAATCCTTTAAACCCTAAAAAAAACCTTAAAACCCATTCAAAACTCATACAAAACCATAGGTGCTAACCCTAAATCAAAAAAATCCATAAACCCTATACCATAAAAAACCCTAAGAAGTACTTAACCCTTAAAATACCTTCAACCTAAAAAACTCGAAGCACTAAACCCTATAAAGCCCTAAATCGTATATGCTAAACCCAAAAAAACATAAAAGAACCCTAAGCCCAATACCCTAAACCTAAAAACCTTAAAAAACTTTAACCTAAAAAACCCAAGTCCCTAGACCCTGAAAAATGAGGTAAAACCCTTAACCTAAAACCCTAAACCTATAAAAATAACCTAAACCCTAAACCATAACCTAAAACCCTAAATCCGAAACATAAAACACAAAGAAACCCTAAACCCTAAACCTTAAAATAACCTAAATGCTATAAACCCTAAAATCCATTTAAAACCCCTACAAACCATAAACTCTAAACCCTAAATCTTAAAATTTTGTAAACCCTAAACCTAAAAAACACCAAAAAACCTAATCCCTAAACCTTAAACCCTAAAAAACCCTAGGAAACATTTAACCCTTAAAAACGCTAAAAAAAACCTAATCCAAAAAAACTCTAAGCTCTAAACCCTATAAATCCCTTAATCTTATATGCTTTACTCTAAAAAACACACAAAAAAAAAACTAAGCCCTAAACTCTAAACCTATAAAACCCAAAAAAATACAAAAGAACCCTAAGCACTAAACCCTAAACCTATAAAACCCTAAAAACCCCAAAGCCCTAAATCCTAAAAAACTAGGTAAAATCCTTCACCTAAAACCCTAAACCTAAAAAACCCTTAAACCCTAAACCCTAACCTAGAACCCTAAATACAAAACCTAAACCCTAAGAAACCCTAAACCCTAAACCTTAAGAAACCTAAATGCTATAAACCTTAAAACCCATTTAAAACCCCTACAAACCATAAGCTCTAAGCCCTATATCTTAAAATTTTGTAAAGCCTAAACCTAAAAAACACAAAAAACCCTAATCCCTATACCCTAATCCCTAAAAAAACCCTAAGAAACAATTAACCCTTAAAAACCCTAAAAAACCCAAAACCCCCTAAACCTAAAACACTCTAAGCTCTAAACCCTATAAATCCCTTAATAATATATGCTAAACTGTAAATAACACAAAAAAAAAAAACCTAAGCCCTAAACCCTAAAAAACCTAAAAACCAAGACAAAACCCATAACCTAAAATCTTCAACCTAAAAATACCCTAAGCCCTAAACCTTACACCCTAACCTAAAACACTAAATCATAAACCTAAAACCCTAAGAAACCCTAAACCCTAAACCTTAAGAAACCTTAAATCCTATAAACCCTAATACAAACCCTAAAAACTATTGACAACACCTACAAAACCCTAAGCTTTAAACCCTAAATACTAATAATCCGTTTAAACCCTAAATAAAAAAAAACTAAATCCTAAATCCTAAACCCTAATCCCTAAAAAACCCAAACACCCCTAAACCTAAAAGAACTCTAAGCTAAAAACCCTATAAAGTGCTAAATCGTTTATGCTAAACCCTAAAATACACAAAAAATTCCAAAGCCTTAACCTCTACACCTATAAAACCCTAAAAAACCTTAACCAAAAAAACCCAAAGCCCTAAACACTAAAAACCTAGATGAAACCCTTAAGCTAAAACCCTAAACCTTAAAAAGCCCTAACCCCTAAAACTTAAACACTAATCTAAAATCCTAAATCCTAAACCTAAAACCTAAAACCCTAAGAAAACTTAAACTCTAAACCTTACGAAACACTAAATCTTATAAACCCTAAAATAAACCCTAAAAACCATTAAAAAATCCTACAAAATCGTAAGCGCTAAATCCTAAATCCTAAAAATCTATAAACCCTAAATCTTGAAAAACACACAAAAAAAACCATAAGCCCTAAACCCTACACCCTAAAAAACACTAAGAAATACTTAACCCTTAAAAACCCCTAAACCTGAAAAACTCTAAGCTCTAAACCCAAAAAAAGAACTTAATCATATATGCTAAACCCTAAAAAACACAAAAGAACCCTAAGCCCTAAACCCTAAACCTATAAAACCCTAAAAAACCTTAACCTATAAAAACCAAAGCCCAAACTCTAAAAAATTAGGTAAAACCATTAACCTAAAACCATAAACCTTAAAAATCCCTAAATCCTAAACCCTAAACCCTAACCTAAAACTCTAAATCCGAAACCTAAACCCTAAGAAACCCTAAATCTTAAACCTTAAGAAAACCTAAATGCTATAAACCTTAAAACTCATTTAAAACACCTACAAACCATAAGCTCTAAACCCTAAATCTTAAAAGTTTGTAAACCCTAAACCTAAAAAACACAAAAAACCCTAAACCCTAAGAAACACTTAATCTTAAAATCCCTAAAAACCTCAACAACCCCTAAACCTAAAAAAACTCTAAGCTCTAAACACTATAAAGCCCTAAATCATATATGTTAAACCCTAAAAAAAAAAAAAAAAAACTAAGCCTTAAACCCTAAACCTATAAAACCCTAAAAAAACTAGGTAAAACCCTTAACCAAAAAAAATGCTAAGGTCTAAACCCTAAACCCTTACCTAAAACCCTAAATTCAAAACCTAAAACCCTAAACCCTAAACCTTAGAAAACCTAAATGCTATAAACCGTAAAATAAACCCTAAAATCCATTTAAAATCCCTACAAACCATATGCTCTAAACCTTAAATCCCAAAATTTCATAAACCCTAAACCTAAAAAACATGAAAAACCCTAAGCACTAAACCCTAAACCCTAAAAATCCCTAAAAAACACTTAACCCTTAAAAACCCTAAAAACCCAAAACACCCTAAACTTTAAATATGTAAGCTCTAAACTCTTTAAAGCCCTAAATCGTATATGCTAAACTCTAAAACACACACACAAAAAAAACCTAAGTCCTAAACCCTAACCCTATAAAACCCTAAAAAATCTAAATCCCCAAACCCTAAAAACTAAGATAAAACACATAACCTAAACCCTTAAACTTAAAACAACACTAAGCCCTAAACCCTAATCCCTAACCTAAAACCTTAAATCCTAAACATAAAACCCTAAGAAACCCTAAACCATAAACCTTAAGCAACCTTAAATCCTATAAACCCTAAAAACCATTTGCAACACATAAAAAATACTAAGATCTAAACCCTGTATCCTAAAAATCAGTAAACCCTAAATCTAAAAAACACAATAAAAAACCCTAATCCCTAAACCGTAAAGACTTAAAAAAACACAAAAGAACCCTAAGCCCTAAATCCTAAACATATAAAACCCTAAAAAATCTTAACCTAAAAAAGCCAAATCCCTAAACTCTAAAACACTAGTTTCAACCCTTAACCGAAAACCCTAAACCTAAAATAGCCCTAAACCCTAAACCCTAACCTAAAACCCTAAATCAAAAATCTAAAACCCTACGAAACCATAAACCTTAAACCTTAAGAAAACCTAAATGCTAAAATCCCTACAAACCCATTTAAAATCCCTACAAACCATAAGCTCTAAACCCTAAATCCTAAAATTTCGTAAACCCTAAACAAAAAAAACATGAAAAATTCTAAGACCTACACCCTAAAAAACCCTAACAAACACTTAACCCTAGAAAACCCTAAAAAAACCCAAAAACCCATAAAACTAAAAAACTCTAAGCTCTAAACCCTATAAAGCCCTAAATCGTATATGCTAAACCCTAAAAAACACAAAACAAATACCCCTGAAGCCCTAAACCCTAAACTTTTAAAACCCTAAAAACATTTTAACCTAAAAAACCTAAATCCCAAAACCCAAAAAAACAAGATAAAACCCATAACCTAAAACCTCAAACCTCAAAAAATCCTAAACCCTAACCTAAAACCCTAAATCCTAAACCTAAAACGCTAAGAAAACCTAACCTTAAGAAATTCTAAATCCTATAAACCCTAATATAAACCCTAAAAATCATTTACAACACCTACAAAGCCCTAAGCTTTATACCCTAAATCCTAAAAATTCATAAACTCTAAATCTAAAAAAAACAAAAAAACCTAAGCCCTAAACCCTAAAAAACCCTAAGAAACGCTTATCCCTTAAAACACATAAAAACCAAAAATACCCCTAAACCTAAAAAACTCTAAGCTCTTAACCCTATAAAGCCCTAAATAGTATATGCTAAACACTATAAAACACAAAAAATCCCTAAGCCCTAAATTCTAAAACTATAAAACCCCAAAAAATGTTAACCTAAAAAACCCACAGCCCTAAACCTTAAAAACCTAGATAAAACCCTTAAGCTAAACCCCTAAACCTTAAAACACCCTAAACCCTAAACCCTAACCTAAAACCCTATATCCTAAACCTAAAACCCTAAGAAACCCTAAACTCTAAACCTTAAGAACCCCTAATTGAATCCTAGAAGCCCTAAAATAAACACTAAAAACCATTCAAAACTCCTACAAAACCCTAAGCACTAAACCCTAAATCCTAAAAATCTGTAAACCCTAAGCCTAAAAAAGGACGAAAAAAACCTTATGCCCTAAACCCTAAACCCTAAAAAACCGTAAGAAATATTTAACCCTTAAAATCCCCTAAACCTAAAAAAACTCTAGGCTCTACACCCTAGAAAGCCCTAAATCGTATATGCTAAACCCTAAAAAACACAAAAGAACCCTAAGCCCAAAACCCTAAACCTATTAAACCCTAAAAAGCCTTAATCCATAAAAACCAAAGCCCTAAACCCTAAAAACTAGGTAAAATACTTAACCCAAAACCCTAAACGTAAAAAAACCCTAATCCCTCAACCCTAAACCCTAAACTAAAACCTTAAATCCGAAACATAAAACCCTAAGAAACCCTAAACTCTAAACCTTAAGAGTTTCTAAATGCTATAAACACTAAAAACAATTTAAAACCCTTACAAACAAAAAAATATAACCCTTAAATTCTAAAATTTCGTAAACTCTAAACCTAAAAAATACGAAAAACCCTAAGCCCTAAACCTAAAATCCTAATAACCCTAGGATACACTTAACCCTTAAAAATCATAAAAAAAACCAACAACCCCTAAACCTAAAAAGCTCTAAGCTCTAAACCTTATAAAGCCCTAAATTGTAAATGCTAAACCCAAAAAAACACCTATGCCCTAAACCCTAAAGCTATAAAACCCAAAAACCCTTAACCTAAAAAACCTTAAGCCCCAAACCCTAAACACCAAGATAAAACCCATAACCTAAACCACAAACATAAAAAAAACCTAAGCCCTAAACCCTAACTTAAACCTGTAAAACCTAAGAAACCCTAAACCCTATACATTAAGAAACCCTAAATCTTGTAAACCCTAACATAAGCCCTAAAAACCATTTACAACACCTACAAAACACTAAGCTCTATATCCTAAATCCTAAAAATCCGTAAACCATAAATCTAAAAAACACACAAAAAAACCTAATCCCTAAACCCTAAACCCTAAACCCTAAAAAACCCTAAGAAACACTTAATCCTTAAATCCCCTAAAAAATCCAAAAAACCCTACACATAGAAAACTCTAAGCTCTAAACCCTATAAAGTCCTAAATCGTATATGTTAAAACATAAAAAACACAAAAAAAAATCCCTATGCGCTAATCTCTAAACCTATAAAACCATAAAAAACCTTGACCAAAAAAACTCAAAGCCTTCCCTAAAAACCTAGATAAAACCCTTAAGCTAAAACCCTAAACCTAAACGCTAAACCCTAACCTAAAACCCTAAATTCTAAACCTAAAACCCTAAGAAACCCTAACCTCTAAACCTTAAGAAACCCTAAATTCTATAAACCCTAAAACAAACCCTAAAAATCATTCAATACAAAACACTAAGCGCTAAACCCTAAATCCTAAAAATCCGTAAACTCTATACCTAAAAAAACACAAAAAAAAAACTTCAGCCCTAAATCCTAAACCCTAAAAAACCCTAAGAAATACTTACCTTAAAAACTGTAAGCTCTATAAAGCCCTAAATCGTGTATGCTAAACCCTAAAAAACACAAAAGAACCCTAAGCCCTAAACCCTAAACCTATAAAACCTTAAAAAAAACCAAAGCCTAAAATACTATAAAACTAGGTAAAACCCTTAACCCAAAACCCTAAACCTAAAAAAATCCTAAGCCCTAAACCTAAAAAAATCCTAAGCCCTAAACCCTAAATCCGAAACCTAAATGCTATAAACCTTAAAACTCATTTAAAACCCCTAAAAACCATAAGCTCTAAACCCTAAATCTTAAAATTTCATAAATCCTAAATCTAAAAAACACAAAAAACCCCAAACCCAAAACCCTATATAATAAAAAACCCTAAGAAATAGTTAAACCTTAAAAACACTAAAAAAAAACCAAAAACCCCAAAAACCCCTAAACTTAAAAATCTCTATGCTCTAAACCCTATAAATCCCTTAATCATATATGCTAAACCCTAAATAACAGGGGGAAAAAACCCTAAGCCCTAAACCCTAAACCTATAAAAGCCTAAAAAACCTTAACCTAAAAAACCCAAATCTCCAAATCCAAAAAATAAAGATAAAACCCATAACTTAAAACCTTAAACCTAAAATAACCCTAAGACCTAAACAAAAAACACTAACCTAAAACCCTAAATCCTAATCCTAAAATCCTAAGAAACCCTAAACTCTAAACCTTAAGAAACCCTAAATCCTATAAATTCTAAAATAAATCCTAAAACCCATTCAAAATTCCTACAAAACCCTAAGTGCTAAACCTTAAACCTAAAATAACACAAAAAAAACCTTAAACCCTAAACCCTAAGAAGTACTTAACCCTTAAAAACACCAAAACCTAAAAAACTCAAAGCTCTAAACCATATAAACCCCTAAATCGAATATGATATACACTAGAAAACACAAAAGAACCCGAAGCCCTAAACCCTAAACCTATAAAACCCTAAAAAACCTTAACCCCAAAAATCGAAAGACCTAAACCCTAAAAAACTAGGTAAAACACTTAACCTAAATCCTAAAACCTAAAAAAAAAAAACCTAAGCCCTAAACCTAAATCCCAAACCGAAAACCCTAAATCCCAAATCGAAAACCCTAAGAAACCCTAAACCCTCAACCTTAAGAAAACCAAAATACTATAAACCCTAAAATATACCGTAAAATCCATTTAAAACCCCGACAAACCATAAGCTCTAAACCCTAAATCCTAAAATTTCACTTACCCTAAACCTAGAAAACATGAAAAACCCTAAGCCCTAAACCCTAAGAAACACTTAACTCTTATAAACCCTAAAAACCCCTAAACCTAAAAAACTCTAAGCTCTAAACCCTATAAATCCCTAAAGCATATATGCTAAATGCTAAAAAACATAGAAAAAAAAATACTCCAAGCCCTAAACCCTAAACCTATAAAACCCTAAAAAAAACTTGACCTGAAAAACCTAAATCCCCAAACCCTAAAAACAAAGATAAAACCCATAACCTAAAATCTTAAACTTAAAGATACCCTAAGCCCTAAATCCTAAACGTTAACCTAAAACCCTAAATCCTAAACCTAAAACCCTAAGAAATCCTAAACCCTAACCCATAAGAAACCCTAAATCCTATAAACCCTAAAAACCATTTACAACACCTACAAAACCCTAAACTCTAAACCCTAAATCCTAAAAATCCGTAAACCATAAATCTTAAATACACAAAAAAAACCTAATCCCTAAACCCTAAACCCTAAAAAACCTAAGAAACACTTAACCCTTAAAACCCCTAAAAAAAACCAAAAACCCATAAACCTAAAAAAACTCTAAGCTCTAAACCCTATAAAGCCCTAAATCGTATATGCTAAAACCTAAACAACACAAAATATCCCTAAGCCCTAAACTCTAAACCTATAAAACCCTAAAACAAACAAAGACCTAAACCCTAAAAACCAAGATAAAACCCTTAAGTTAAAACCCTAAACCTTAAAAAAACCTAACCCCTAAATCCTAAACCTAAAACCCTCAGAAACCCTAAACTCTATAAGAAACCGTAAATCCTATAAACCCTAAAATAAACCTTAAAAATCATTCAAAACTCCTGCAAAACCCTAGGGGCTAAATCCTAAACCTAAGAAAACACAAAAAAATCCTCACGCCCTAAACCCTAAACCCTAAAAAATACTTAACCCTTAAAAATCCCTAAATCAAAAAAACTCTAAGCTCTAAACCCTATAAAGCGCTAAATCGTATATGCTAAACCCTAAAGAACACAAAAGAACCCTAAGCCTTAAAGCATAAACCTATAAAACCCTAAAACCCGTTAAACTAAAAAACCCAAAGCCCTAAACCTTAAAAAACTAGGTAAAACCCTAAACCTGAAAAAATCCTAAGCATTAAACCATAAACCCTAACCTAAACCCTAAATTCAAAACCTAAAACCCTAAGAAACCCTAAACTCTAAACCTTAAGAAAACCTAAATGCTATAAACGCCAAAATTAACCCTAAAACCCATTTGAAACCTCTACAAACCATAAACTCTAAACCTTAAATACTAAAATTTCGTAAACTCTAAACCTTAAAAAACATGAAAAACCCTAAGCCCTAAACCCTAAACACTAAAAAACTCTAAGAAACACTTAACCCTTAAAAACCCTAAAAATTCAAAACCCTTAAACATACAAAAAACTCTAAGCTCCAAACCCTTTAAAGCCCTAAATCATATCTAAACCCTAAAAAACACAAAAAAAATAATAAAATAAGCCCTAAACCCTAAACATATAAAACCCTAAAAAACCTAAACCAAAAAAACCCCAAAAACCAAAAACCAAGATAAAACCCATAACCCAAAACCTTAAACCTAAAAAAACCCTAAGCCTTAAACCCTAAACCCTAACCTAAAACCCTAAATCCTAAACCTAAAACCTTAAGAAACCCTAAACTCTAAACCTTAAGAAACCTTAAATCCTTTAAACCCTAAAAGAAACCTTAAAACCCATTCAAAACTCCTACAAAACCCTAGGTGCTAACCCTAAATCATAACAATCCGTAAACCCTATACCCTAAAAAACCCTAAGAAGTACTTAACGTTTAACATACCCTCAACCTAAAAAACTCGAAGCTTTAAACCCTATAAAGCCCTAAATCGTATATGCTAAACCCTAAAAAACATAAAAGAACCCTAAGCCCAATACCCTAAACCTAAAAACCTTAAAAAACTTTAACCTAAAAAACCCAAGTCCCTAAACCCTAAAAAATGAGGTAAAACCCTAAACATATAAAAAAAAACTAAGCCCTAAACCCTAAACCATAACCTAAAACCCTAAATCCGAAACATAAAACACAAAGAAACCCTAAACCTTAAAATAACTTAAATGCTATAAATCCTAAAATCCATTTAAAACCACTACAAACCATAAGCTCTAAACCCTAAATCTTAAAATTTTGTAAACCCTAAACATAAAAAACACCAAAAACCCTAATCCCTAAACCTTAAACCCTAAAAAACCCTAGGAAACATTTAATCCTTAAAAACCCTAAAAAAACCCCTAATCCAAAAAAACTCTAAACTCTGATGCTAAACTCTAAAAAAAAAAAAAAAAAAAAAAAAACA